>CH002795.1:488561-528254 GCA_000149265.1 Ciona savignyi
TGTTAATATTCTAAAAAAAACGAGTAAAAATCAATATGTAAGCCTACTCTTACCTTCGGATTTGAATAAAATTTATAGGCTACCTTATTATGATACACTATTACCACATATACAAATCAGCTAAACACCTAAAACCAATACAAATCGATAGTGAATTTTAAACCGAACAAAAAAGATTCGAATACCAAATACCCACCATGACCATTTTCCAGGAAACCCCTCATCACTTAACCGCACTCAAACCACTACTAAGTCTGCTTTAACTACGCATAATAGGATAGGATATTCATGTTTATCCCCGTGAATGGGAAAACCTAGGGGATTATCACACGGGCAATCGTCAGATCACCTCGCGCCCATCGTCGGGTTACCGGAGTTATTGCAGTGTGTTGTATATGATAGACACGTTCCTTCAATTTGAACCCATTAATCCACTGGGTTCAGGCAATGTCCGTAAAGTGCCTTGCCCAAGGACACAACCGACTAGCTAGCGACCAGTTTCTTACTACAGTTCTGAGCGAGACCAATACAAATCAACCTACAACCGCAATGTGCATTTCAATGATAGTCCATCAATCGGGTATTCTCACGAAGTCAACAGAATTCAAGGATCTTATGCCCAGGATAATAACCGAAGATCATACGGTGATGGAAACTCAATAAATCAAGATTCTGGATACAACAATCGCCAACAGTACTGGTAGAACATCATCATTATTAACCGTGAAAAAAAAAGATATAAAATGTAGATTCTAGATATTATAGCTTTAGATATATGTTGTATTCTTTGTAGATGTACCCGTGCTGTATTTAATAGTTTTGTTCATTATATGTGCATTCCATAGATTTATACTGAAAATGTGTAAGGTTTGTGACGTTTTAACGTGTATGGTATTTTAATCCCCAATAAATTGCCTTTGCTTAAAATGCTTTAAGAAAATGTTAACTGTTTTAGTCACTACACGTGTTTCAGTCGTAAAATATTAATTAATGTCCTCATAATTTTGTTGTGCCATATCAACCATTGTAAATAAAGAGAAGATATTGGATTATTGTATTTATTAAGATAAAATAACAGAAGATTACTCACCTATAGTGTCAACCACATGTGAATCACCACTAATGAAAAAAAAACTGGTTACCTACCTCATGTTATATCACATACAAAAGGTACAACGTTTGTTTCTGCAAGCAAAAACTAATGGATTCCCAGTTACCGATCCAAACTTAATACCTATGTTATCCGAATAAATTATTAGAGTTTTATTCTCGAAGTCGCAAACTTTTGAGTTATACCGGAGATTCCGTCATTAAAAACATCTTTCTGCCGCTGAAAGGGAATCGCTAGCTAATATGATTGGATTGACACCGACGCATGTTCGATAATATATTGTAGGTTATTGACTATAGTTGTGTTTCTGTGCTAAACAAAGCAGTTGTTAAGTGACTAAATTGGTTAAACAAAAACTAAAGAATGTCTTCAAATTGTACAGCATAATCCATAGTTCAGTAAACGCGATTGGACACAAGGTAATTAAAAGTTTAACAGTGTTATAGGCTTAAAACGGCCTTCATTGACTCAGCCACGCGTATAGGATTAATATTCCAAACATAATCCACAAATTTATTTGATCATGGTAATGACGGTAAAGTACCTTATCCCTGTATAAACGAACCCAGTCAGTAGAGCCGCCTGGATAAAATTCAATTTACCAAAACTATAAAGTCCTTTCCGCCTTCCTTATGCGCAATATAATACCCTTTGACTAAATTTTATTCTTTTCAGATCAAGATATGGTTCCAAAACCACCGGTACAAGATGAAGCGTGCTCGTATTGACAAAGGCCCTTCGCCGAGTTACGACAACCCTCGACTACCAGCAACGCGCAGGGTGTCGGTGCCAATATTGGTGCACGATCGTGGAACCTTTCCTGCGCAGAACTACCCGGGAATCAGTGGAGTCTGCAGCACCCCTGTCAGTCGGCAATGCGCGTTCGAGGCCCCTCCCTGTGCACCGGGGATACATAGAAACCGACCGAATGACGGGATATGCCAAACTCGACCCAATGCAAAATCGAAACTATTTTTCGAGCAATACTTGCATATCAAACAACACAAATTACTTTCCCAATCCTTACCCGACGCATATACCAACCCAACATGCGTACGCACCTCATACTATTGATGCCGACGCTAGTAAATACCCGCATATTCAACAATATTGGACAACGTAGAACCAAGTATATGTGGTTCTTCTATCCGGGTCTTTGGAACACAGCATCCCTGTTTCTCCAATCCTGACTTGGATTTGAACACAGAGTTAATGAATTAGGCCTGACCTTGATTGGACACACTATTCATTCTTCTTTGTCCTTGGACTAGTTTTCAACACCTGAAGTGAATTTGAAACCAGTTTTTTCGACCCAGACCAGTATTTGAACATTGGAAAATAACCCAAGCTTGGATTCAAATAAAAAGCTTGGATCATTGAAATTAAATTCCATTTCTGTTGTTTCTGCACCGTTCACATTCCAGGAAGTTTCATTCATTCGTTTTATAAATCGTTAATCTAGGCTATTTGTGCAGTTCATCATGCTATGCATTTTTTGTATGTTCCTGTTTTTTTAATTCGCTGTTTTATACAAGATTATAAATGATTGTCAACTTATTTGCGACCAATGTAGATCGTAGTGCCGATGTGTCGGAATCAGTAAAAACATTTTTAACTCGGTTGCACTGATATTTATTCAGTGAAACATTATAATAGATTTATTCATATACAAGGACATTTTTATGAAAAAAATGGGACACATATTGTTTTTGTGCGTTTTTTTTTCGTTTTTTTTTCTTTTTTTTTTCGTCAAACGCTTGACAGGCATGGCATGGCGCCCCGACATCTACCAGAAGGAATAATGGGATTGCAATGAAACTTTGTCATTTGTTAGACAACATGGTCTTGATATGCAGAAACCAAAATTTTGGGTGATAAATTAAGGGGAATTCCCCTGGGAGGTTAAAAACCAAAACGGTATTTTTTTCTAAAAAATGCCTTTTTTGGGCAAAGCGCTTGAACGGCTGTTACAATTTCAATTAGAATTGGTGAAATGTAAGTGCATTAGTCACTGATTTAAAACTTGGAAAAAATATTAAAATTACCTAGGGAAATCCCCCCAAAAATAGGATATGGTCTCAAATCATGATTGTGACAAGCATTCCATGTCGCCCTGACATTTACCAAAAGGAGTAATAAAATCGCAATGAAAATTGGACATTTGTAAGACAACATGGTCTAAATATGCAGAAACCAAAAATTTGGGTAACAAATCTAGGGGAATTCCCCTCAGACGTTCAAAATCAAAACGTTTTTTATCTAATAAATTAGATTTTGTGGCCATAGCGCTTGAACGGCTGCTCTAATTTTAATAAAATTTGGTAAAATGTTAAAACATTAGACACTTTAAACAATTTAAAAAAGAAAAGATTTAATTAGGTTAATTTCCATAATACAAAGATATGTTCCTAAATTATGATTGTGGCAGGCATGCCATATCGCACTGACATCTCCAACAAGAAGTCGACAAATCAGATTAAAACTTAAGAATTGTTACATAACATGACTCACTTATGTAAAAAAACAGAAACTTATCTACCAAACCCAGGGGAATTCCCTGAAATTATAAAAAACTAAATCGGGCCGTTTCGGAAAATTAGCTTTAATTCACCACAGCGCTTGAAAAGAAGCTATAATTTAAAACATTTGTGGTGAAATGTTCGTAAATTTAAAACGTTTATTCTTTATTTAACTAAACATGTAAAATAAGTTTGCTCTGTTAACTATGGGACCCATGCGTTTATGCTTGCAGAAACAAACTACATACTCAGTGTATAAAAGACAAATTGTGGTTAGGGACCCTGTAGCATGTATATATGGCATACAACATGTGATTTACAAATAGTGGTGGTTAAACACGTGGTTGACACTCTCTAGTATTACGTTTGAATTCAGTATCAAAATCGATTTGTTTTTTTTTTTGAAGATTTCTCGCGATTTATTAATTATTACGCAATAGATCAAAAGCAAATCGGCAAACATACTGTAGCAACATGGCAACTGCCCCGAATATAAAAAAACCTCTTTTAATTTGCTTAATTAATAACACATAATGTTCAACTTATTAACCTAAAAGAGGAAATCCGCAGATGAATTCTAAACATTTCACTGATCGTTTCAAAGTTTGACACTAACGGTTAATTTTTCGAAAAAGACAGCCAAAAAATCTTTATTAAAACAAAAACAGCAGTCATTTAAAAAAAATTGTAAAAAAACACAAAATACCAAAACTACAGTTATTTGAAGTCCAACATACGCAGATTCGAGGTTTAAATAAATCAATGTGATGCCCCACTGTGACTCTGCAAAACATGTCACTTAAATGTGCTAAGGGGGTTCTAACAAACTTACTTCGTGCACGCGTGTATTTAATATTATGATTAGAACGGAATATATTGCTGTTGTGATGGGTCATAGAAACATAAGCCGAAACGTAATGGTATTAAAACTAGCTGCTTTCGCTGGCCAAATGTCCGACCGGTTAATCTGGCGGTATAGTGCGACGCCTTTCAACTGAAAGGTTGCTGATGCGAAACTGGCCGCTAGCTAGTCGGTTGTGTCCTTGGAAAGGCACTTAACGGAAAATTGTCTGAACCCAGCAGATTAATGGGTTCCACCAAAATGAAGAAACGTGTCTATATCATACACAACACACAGCAATAGGTTCGGTAACTTGATTAGTATCACTCTAGAAACTATGTTGTATCATCTTATGCACAAGGGCTTTTACATATGTCTATAGTTTTAATTAAACATTACGGTATAAGCAATGCATTCGTACGGATTCGTGGTGTATATAAGATATGTTGAGATTAGATTTTAAAAATATGTCTGGTGTAATTTCATACTTGCGCTTATTAAATCATATAAAGAGATAAGCACATTAAAATTGACAATGGAATTAATGAAGCGCAATACCGTAATTAAGTATTTAATAAACTTTAGTTTACATGAACTGCAATAGATTAAAAGGATTAATCTTGTATTGATTGGATTTCTTGATATAAAAAGAGAGGCAACGAAGCAAGGACATCATCTTTCGATTCAAGCTTCATTCAAAGCATCTTCAGCTTCACAGAAAACTTCAACATGGAAAGCACAAGCTTCAACAACCAAGATATGCAGCAGTGGGGAGTTCCCTCAATTGAAAACCTCTTTAGAGACTACCCCCAACTTCGGATGCACGAAGCTGACATTCGAACAAGGTAAGATACAGCTGCTTGAGTTTCTTGAAGATGTAGAAATAATGGATTTCTTCTCACCCAAGATACGGCATGTTTGAGAAAACAAAGATGGCGATTGAAAGGGAGGAAGGACTTGATCGATTTACTCACGGTTACAAGGACTTTGGAGTGGTGATGATGGAAGATGGGAGGGTGCGATGCATGGAGTGGATTCCCAATGCCAGGGCCGTCTATCTTAAAGGAGAATTCGGTAAGAAATTACCAAGTTTCACTTAGTCAAACGGCTAACAAAACGATTTACAGACAACTGGAATCTCATTCCTTATCGTGAAGTTGGGTTTGGCAAGTGGGAACTCTTTATTCCAGCAAATCGAGATGGGTCGTGCCCAGTTGAACATTGTAGTGAACTTAAAGTGAGTTTTACCCGACTCTGTAAATAAAGGTAAGCAGTGCACGCTAATCAATGGTTCCATAGATCGTTATTGAAACAAAGGACAACCAAACAATTGAACGAATATCTCCATGGGCAAAGTATGTCGTTCAATGTGACCATAATAAGGGTTTCAAGTGGAAGTTCTGGAATCCTCCATCTTCCCAAAGATTTCAGGTACGATCCTGGAAGGATTACGCAAAAGTAGAATCTTACAAACGATCTTTCTCCAGATAACTCACACTAGACCGCGCAAACCCGATCGACTCCGCATCTACGAAGCTCACATCGGAATCGCATCGGAACGATGTGAAATTTCTACCTACCGATATTTCACTTCCAATATCCTCCCTCACATTCGGGATCAAGGGTACAACTCACTTCTCCTCATGGCCGTAGTCGAGCATTCTTACTATCCAAGTTGGGGTTACCAAGTCACCAACTACTTTTCTGCTTCAAGGTAACCACTACAGGTTCAGTTCACAGAATGCTTCTCCAACATTGGTATTGTTACAGTCGATACGGGACTCCTGAAGAGTTCAAAGAGTTGGTGGACACTGCTCATGGAATGGGGATATATGTAATGTTGGATGTGATGCATGGAGAAGCTTCAAAGAATGTTCTAGATGGATTGAACATGTTTGATGGAACGGATGCTTGCTATTTTAATGATGGTCCACACGGATTCAACAATCAACACGATACAAGAGTTTTTGATTATAAGAAGTAAGGTTCATATATTTTAACCACTTTAGTAATTCTTTAAATTAATAACTTTGCAGATGGGAAACCCTTCGATTCCTCATGTCACAGTTGCGTTATTACGTCAACGAATTTCGTGTTGATGGTTTCCGATTCAATGGATTGTCGACAATGATATTCCATGAACCCTCCAAATATGGTTGGTCATTTTCACAAACGTAATCCAATAAGGATTCTTATGTCATAGCATCTTTCCTAGATCAACATCAACTGTGCAGCCGAGACTACCAGCACTACTTCGGTAGACAAATGCGAACTGATGGATTGGCTTATCTGATGTTAATGAATGACATGCTTCACAATTTCTACCCAAATTTGATCACAATTGCAGAGGTACGTTATACCTGAAAATGTATTGAAATATACTTTAAACCGAGTTTCAACATCTCAGGATGTTCAAGGAATGCCAGCTCTCAGCAGACCAGTGCGTGAAGGAGGGCTTGGATTTGACTACATACTTTGTAAAGATGCAGCAAACGTTTGGGCAAAAGTAAGAATAAATTATTAATTTGTAATACTATCCAACCGGTTCTTTGTTTAAACATACATTATTTGTACAGCTTTTCAATGAGATGCGTGATGAAGAATGGGACATGCATTTCATTCAACAAATGCTTGAGGAAAATCGAAATGCTGATAAGAAGATCGTATTCACTGAGAGTCATGAACAGGTTAGATAACTTTGATATCAGTGATTAGAGAAACATACCAAAACATTTACTTTTGCGCTAGAACGAAGTTGGTCGCATGACACTCAGTCGTAAATTGATTGGGGATTCCCCAATGTCCGAGTCTCAACAAATGACTCCACAATTGGATCGTGGTTTAAGTCTTTACAAGATGAGCCGACTATTCACACATGCATTTGCTGGACAAGGATTTCTCAATTTCATTGGTGAGTAAATTCCGTTTGTTTCTGAACAAGTATAACCAGTTGGTTGTTTTCAGGTAATGAATTCGGACATCCAGATTGGGTTGAGCTTCCATCTCCATCAAACAACGACAATTATCAATTCGCTCGAAGACAGTTTCATCTGGCTGACAACCAGCAGATGAGGTACAAATATCTGAACCGATTCGATCGAGCTGTCAACAAAACAGAAGAGAGATTCGGATGGCTCAAATCAAACCAGGTTCGTCATCTTTACGCAGATCGTCTTTATTTCGATGTTACCAACTTTATCACAGGCTGTGGTAACACGAACACACGAGGGAGATAAAGTGATGGTGTTCGAACGAGCTGGGCTTGTCTTTGTTTTCAATTTTCATCCAACGAAAA
Organism: Ciona savignyi; assembly: GCA_000149265.1. Taxonomy (NCBI): domain Eukaryota; kingdom Metazoa; phylum Chordata; class Ascidiacea; order Phlebobranchia; family Cionidae; genus Ciona; species Ciona savignyi. Next base: position 496,328 of record CH002795.1, read on the forward strand.
GTTATCCGGATTACAAAATACCAGTTAGGCAATGTGGAAGGTGTGATAAAAACTAATATTCTGTGCAAAGTTGCTGTTGGTGGGCGATCAAACAAATTATTTCCATTTCTAGTTACAAGATCTTGTTCGATACGGATGATAATTGCTTTGGTGGGCATAGCAGAAACCAAGCCAATGTGGAATTCCACTCGAAGAATGAACACTTTGAAAATTCTCCCAACTCAATGATGGTAGGTTGTATATATTATATATCAGGCGTGTTATGGCAAAATGATTTACTTCTGGTTGAATTTCAGATTTACTTACCATCAAGATCAGGAATGGTGCTGGCTCAGTCCAACTTTGTTGATGAATACAAACACAGTGGTGATAGACGTGGTTCTTACTACGGTTCTGAGCGAGACCAATACAAATCAACCTACAGTCGCAATGTGCATTTCAATGATGGTCCACCATTCGGGTATTCTCACGAAGTCAAAAGAATTCAAGGATCTTATGCCCAGGATAATAACCGAAGATCATACGGCGATGGCAACTCAATGAATCAAGATTCTGGATACAAGAGTCGCCAACAGTACTGATAGAACATCATCATTATGAACCGTGAAAGGAAAATTTATAAAATGTAGATTGTAGATATTATAGCCTTAGATATATGTTGTATTCTTAGTAGATGTACCTATGCTGTATTTAGTAGTTGTGTTCATTATATGTGCATTCCATAGATTTATACTGAAAATGTGTAAGGTTTGTGACGTTTTAACGTGTATGCTATGGTATTTTAATCCGCAATAAATTGCCGTCGCTTAAAGTGCTTTATGAAAATGTTAACTGTTTTTATTCACCAGACGTGTTTCAGTCGTAAAATATTTATTGTCCTGATAATTGTATTGTGCCATATCAACAATTGTAAATAAAGGGTAGATATTGGATTATTGTATTTATTAAGATAAAATAACAGAAGATTACTTACCTATAGTGTCAACCACATGTGAATCACCACTAATGAAAAAAAAACTGGTTACCTACCTCATGTTATATCACATATAAAAGGTACAACGTTTGTTTCTGCAAGCAAAAACTAATGGATTCCCAGTTACCGATCCAAACTTAATACCTATGTTATCCGAATAAATTATTAGAGTTTTATTCTCGAACTCGCAAACTTTTGAGTTAGACCGGAGATTCCGTCATAAAAAATAACTTTCTGCCCCTGAAAGGGAATCGCTGGCAAACATGATTGGATTGACACCGACACAGGTTCGATAATATATTTTAGGTTATTGACTATAGTTGTGTTTCTATGCTAAACAAAGCAGTTGTTAAGTGACTCAATTGGTTAAACAAAAACTAAAGAATGTCTTCAAATTGTACAGCATAATTCATAGCTCAGAAAACGCGATTGGGCACAAGGTAATTAAAAGTTTATCAGTGTTGTAGGCTTATAACGTCTTTCATTGACTCAACCACGCGTATAGGATTAATATTCCATGTATAATCCACCAATTTATTTGATCAAGGTAATGATGGTAAAGTACCTTATCCCTAAACAAACCGAGTCAGTAGAGCCGCCTGGATAAAATTCAATTTACTAGAACTATATAGATCTGTCCGCCTTCCTTATGCGCAATATAATACCCTTTGACTAAATTTTATTCTTTTAAGATCAAGATATGGTTCCAAAACCACCGGTACAAGATGAAGCGTGCTCGTATTGACAAAGGGCCTTCGCCGAGTTACGACAATCCTCGACTACCAGCAACGCGCAGGGTGTCGGTGCCAATATTGGTGCTCGATCGTGGAACCTTTCCTGCGCAGAACTACCCGGGAATCAGTGGAGTCTGCAGCACCCCTGTCAGTCGGCAATGCGCGTTCGAGGCACCTCCCTATGCACCGGGATACATCGAACCCGACCGAATGACGGGATATGCCAAACTCGACCCAATGCAAAATCGAAACTAGTTTTCGAGCAATACTTGCATATCAAACAACACAAATTACTTTCCCAATCCTTATCCGACGCATATACCAACCCAACATGCGTATGCACCTCATACTATTGATGCCGATACTAGTAAATACCCACATATTCAACAATATTGGACAACGTAGAACCTAGTATATGTGGTTCTTCTATCCGGGTCTTTGGAAGACAGCATCCCTGTTACTCCAATCCTGACTTGGATTCGAATACAGAATTAATGGGTTAAGCCTGGCCTTGATTGGACAACTATTCATTCTTCTTTGTCCTCTGCCTAGTATTGAACCCGCGATTCCTAGTTTTCGACACCTGAAGTAAATTTAAACCCAGGTTTTCCACCCTGGCGATAATTTGAACATTGGAAAATAACCCACGCTTGGATTCGAATAAAAAGCTGGTATCATTGAAATTATAAATTCCGTTTATGTTATTTCTACACTGTTAACATTCCAAGAAGTTTCATTCATTCGATTTATAAATCGTTAATCTAGGCTATTTGTGCAGTTCATCATGCTATGCATTTTTTGTATGTTCATGTTTTTAATTCGCTGTTTTATACAAGATTATAAATGATTGTCAACTTATTTGCGACCAATGTAGATCGTAGTGCCGATGTGTCGAAATCAGTAAAAACATTTTTAACTCGGCTGCACTGATATTTATTCGGTGAAACGTTATAATAGATTTATTCATATCCAAGGACATTTTATCACGTTTGACTCCGGTATCAAAATCTATTTGTATTGCCGAAGATTTCTCGCGATTTAATAATTATTACGCAATATAGCTAAAGCAAATCGGCAAACATACCGTAGTAACACATGACAACTGCACCGAATATAAAAAAGCCTCTTTTAAATTTGGGTTATTAATGACACATGCAGTTAAACTTAACCTAAAAGGGAAACCCGCCGATGAATTCTGAACATTTCACAGATCGTTTGAAAGTTTGACACTAACGGTTATTTTTTGGAAAACGACAGCCAAAAGAACTTTATTAAAACAAAAACATTCATTTAAAAAAGTCTGCACAAAAACAACAAAACTACGGCTATTCGAAGTCCAACATACGCAGATTCGAGGTGTGAGTAAATCAATGTGATGCCCCACTGTGACTCGGCAAAACATGTCACTTAAATATGCTGAGGGGGTTCTAACAAACTTACTTTCTGCCCGCCTGTAGGTTAATATCTTATTGAAACGGTATCTATTGCTGTTGTGATGGGACATAGGAACATAAGCCGAAACGTAATGGTATTGAAACTAGCTGCTTTCGCTGGCCAATTGTGCGACCGGTTAGTCTGGCGGTATAGTGCGACGCCTTTCAACCGTAAGGTTTGTGGTGCGAAACTGGCCGCTAGCTAGTCGGTTGTGTCCTTGGGCAAGGCACTTAACGGAAATTATCTGAACCCAGAAGATTAATGTGTTCCACCAAAATAAGGAAACGTGTCTATAACAATCACACAACACACTGCAATAGGTCCGCCGTCCGGTAACCCGATGGTGGGCGCGAGGCGATCCGACGATTGCCCGTTTGTTAACCCCCTGGAATTTCCCTTTCACGCGGACAAACATTAATATCCTATCCTATTCTAATTGTTGTTTCGCCGGCCGATTCACTAAACAATTGCTGATTTAACTCATATCAAGTTACTTGATTAGTATCACTCTAGAAACTATGTTGTATCATCTTATGCACAAGTGCTTTTACATTTGTCTAGTTTTAATTAAACATTACGGTATAAGCAATGCATTCGTACGGATTCGTGGTGGATATAAGTTATGTTGAGATTAGATTTTAAAAATATGTCTGGTGTAATTTCATACTTGTGCTTATTAAATTATATTAAAGGATATGCACATTAAAATTGACAATGGAATTAATGAAGCGCAATAACGTAATTAAGTATTTAATAAACTTTAGTTTACATGAACTGCATGAGATTAAAACGTTTAATCTTGTATTGATGGGAATTCTTGCTATAAAAAGAGATGCTACGAAGCAAGGACATCATCATTCGATTCAAGCTTCGGTCAAAAAAACTTCAGCTTCACAGAAAACTTCAATATGGAAAGCACAAGCTTCAACAACCAAGAAATGCAGCAGTGGGGAGTTCCATCAATTAAAAACCTCTTTAGAGACTACCCTCAACTTCGGATGCACGAAGCTGACATTCGAACAAGGTAAGATACAGCTGCTTGAGTTTCTTGAAGATGTAGAAATGATGGATTTCTTCTCCCCCAAGATACGGAGTGTTTGAGAAAACAAAGATGGCGATTGAGAGGGAGGAAGGACTTGATCGATTTACTCACGGTTACAAGGACTTTGGAGTGATGATGATGGAAGATGGGAGAGTGCGATGCATGGAGTGGATTCCCAATGCCAGGGCCGTCTATCTTAAAGGAGAATTCAGTAAGAATTTGCCAAGTTTCACTTATTCAAACCGCTAACAAAAAGATTTACAGATAACTGGAATCTCATTCCATATCGTGAAGTTGGGTTTGGCAAGTGGGAACTCTTTATTCCAGCAAATCGAGATGGGTCGTGCCCAGTTGAACATTGTAGTGAACTTAAGGTGAGTTTTAACCGACTCTACAAATAAATGTGAGCAGTGCACGCTAATCGATGGTTCCATAGATCGTTATTGAAACAAAGGACAACCAAAACAATTGAACGAATATCTCCATGGGCAAAGTATGTCGTTCAATGTGACCATAATCAGGGATTCAAGTGGAAGTTCTGGAATCCTCCATCTTCCCAAAGATTTCAGGTACGATCCCGGAAGGATTACGGAAAAGTAGAATCTTACAAACGATCTTTCTCCAGATAACTCACACTAGACCGCGCAAACCCGATCGACTCCGCATATACGAAGCTCACATCGGGATCGCATCGGAACGATGTGAAATTTCCACCTACCGATATTTTACTTCCAATATCCTCCCTCGCATCCGGGATCAAGGGTACAACTCACTTCTCCTCATGGCCGTTGTCGAGCATTCTTACTACCCAAGTTGGGGTTACCAAGGTCACCAACTTACTTTTCTGCTTCAAGGTAACCATTACAGGTTCAGTTTACAGAATGCTTCTCCAACACTGATATTGTTACAGCCGATACGGAACTCCTGAAGAGTTCAAAGAGTTGGTGGACACTGCTCGTGGAATGGGGATCTACGTAATGTTGGATGTGATGCATGGAGAAGCTTCAAAGAATGTTCTAGATGGATTAAACTTGTTTGATGGAACTGATGCTTGCTATTTTGATTGATGGTCCACAAGGATTTAACAATCAACACGATACAAGAGTTTTTGATTATAAGAAGTAAGGTTTATATATTTTAACCACTTTAGTAATTCTATAAATGAACAACTTTGCAGATGGGAAACCCTTCGATTCCTTCTGTCACAGTTGCGTTATTACGTCAACGAATTTCGTGTTGATGGTTTCCGATTCAATGGATTATCGACAATGATATTTTATGAACCCTCCAAATATGGTTGGTCATTTTCACAAACGTTATCCAATGAGGATTCATATGTCATAGCATTTTTCCCTAGATTCAACATCAACTCTGCAGCCGAGACTACCAGCACTACTTCGGTAGGCAAATGCGAACTGATGGATTGGCTTATCTGATGTTAATGAATGACATGCTTCATAATTTCTACCCAAATTTAATCACAATTGCAGAGGTACGTTACACCTGAAAATGTATTGAAATAAACTTTAAACCGAGCTTCGACATCTCAGGATGTTCAAGGAATGCCAGCTCTCAGCAGACCAGTGCTTGAAGGAGGGCTTGGATTTGACTACATACTTTGTAAAGATGCAGCACACATATGGGCAAAAGTAAGAATAAATCATTAATTTGTAATACTATCCAACCGGTTCTTTGTTTAAACATCCATCATTTGTACAGCTGTTCAATGAGATGCGTGATGAAGAGTGGAACATGCATTTCCTCCGGCAAATGCTCAAGGAAAATCAAAATGCTGATAAGAAGATCGTATTCACTGAGAACCATGAACAGGTTAGATATCTTTGATATCAGTGGTTCGAATACCATACCAAAACATTTACTTTTGCGCTAGAACGAAGTTGGTCGTATGACACTCAGCCGTAAATTGATTGGGGATTCCCCAATGTCCGAGTCTCAACAAATGACTCCACAATTGGATCGTGGTTTAAGTCTTTACAAGATGAGCCGACTATTCACACATGCATTTGCTGGACAAGGATTCCTTAATTTCATTGGTGAGTGAATTCAGTTTACTTCTGAACCAGTATAACCAGGTTGTTTTCAGGTAATGAATTCGGACATCCAGACTGGGTTGAGCTTCCATCTCCATCAAACAACGACAATTATCAATTCGCTCGAAGACAGTTTCATCTGGCTGACAACCAGCAGATGAGGTACAAATATCTGAACCGATTCGATCGAGCTGTCAACAAAACAGAAGAGAGAATTGGATGGCTCAAATCAAACCAGGTTTGTCATCTTTACGCAGATCGGCTTTATTTCGTTGTTACCAACTTTATCACAGGCTGTGGTAACACGAATACACGAGGGAGATAAAGTGATGGTGTTCGAACGAGCTGGGCTGGTCTTTGTTTTCAATTTTCATCCAACAAAAAGTTATCCAGATTACAAAATACCAGTTAGACAATGGTGGAAGGTATGATAAATCTAATATTCTGTGCATAAGTTACTGTTGGTGGGCGATCAAACAAATTATTTCCATTTCCAGTTACAAGATCTTGTTAGATACGGATGATAATTGCTTCGGTGGGCATAGCAGAAACCAAGCTAATACTGAATTCCACTCAAAGAATGAACACTTTGAAAATTCTCCAAACTCAATGATGGTAGGTTGTATATATTATATATCAGGCGTGTTATGGCAAAATGAATTTCAACTTCTGTTTGAATTTCAGATTTACTTACCATCAAGATCAGGAATGGTGCTTGCTCAGTCCAACCTTGTTGATTGTTACAAACACAGTGGTGATAGACGTAGTTCTTACTATGGTTCTCAGCGAGACCAATACAAATCAACCAACAGCCGCAATGTGCATTTCAATGATGGTCCACCATTCGGGTATTCTCAAGTCAAAAGAATTCAAGGATCTTATGCCCAGGATAATAACCGAAGATCATACGGCGATGGCAACTCAATGAATCAAGATTCTGGATACAAGAGTCGCCAACAGTACTGATAGAACATCATCATTATGAACCGTGAAAGGAAAATTTATAAAATGCAGATTGTAGATATTGCAGCCTTAGATATATGTTGTATTCTTTGTAGATGTACCTATGCTGTATTTAGTAGTTGTGCTCATTATATGTGCATTCCATAGATTTATACTAAAAATGTTTAAGGTTTGTGACGTTTTAACGTGTATGGCATTTTAATCCGCATTAAATTGCCTTTGCTTAAAGAGCCTAATGAAAATGTTAACTGTTTTAGTCACTAGACGTGTTTTAGTCGTAAAGTAATAATTGTCCTAATAATTTTGTTGTGCCATATCAACAATTGTAAATAAATGGTAGATATTGGATTATTGTATTTATTAAGATAAAATACCAGCAGATTACTCACCTAGAGTGTCAACCACATGTGAATCACCACTATTAAAAAAAAACTGGTTACCTACCTCATGTTATATCACATACAAAAGGTACAACGTTTGTTTCTGCAAGCAAAAACTAATGGGTTCCCAGTTACCGATCTAAACTTAATACCTATGTTATCCGAATAAATTATTGGAGTTTTATTCTCGAAGTTGCAAACTTTTGAGTTAGACCGGAGATTCCGTCATCAAAAATAACTTTCTGCCCCTCATAGGGAATCGCTGGCAAACATGAATGGATTGACACCGACATCCATAGCTCAGTAAACGTCCATAGTTCAGTCCATAGTTCATCCATAGTTCAGTAAACGCGTTTGGGCACAAAGTAATTAAAAGTTTATCAGTGTTATATAGAATTATAACGCCCTTCATTGACTCAACCACGCGTATGGGATTAATATTCCATGCATATTCCACCAATTTATTTAATCATGGTAATGACGATAAAGTACCTTGTCCAGGAACAAAACCAGTCAGTAAAACCGCCTGGATAAAATTCAATTCACTAGAACTGTATAGTCCTGTCCGCCTTCGTTATACGCAATCGTATTGACAAAGGGCCTTCGCCGAGTTACGACAATCCTCGACTCCCAACAACGCGCTGGGTTTCCGTGCCAATATTGGTGCACGATCGTGGAACCTTTCCTGCGCAGAACTACCCGGGAATCAGTGGAGTCTGCAGCACCCCTGTCAGTCGGCAATGCGCGTTCGAAGCCCCTCCCTATGCACCGGGATACATCGAAACCGACCGAATGACGGGATATGCCAAACTCGACCCAATGCAAAATCGAAACTATTTTTCGAGCAATACTTGCATATCAAACAACACAAATTACTTTCCCAGTCCTTACCCGACGCATATACCAACCCAACATGCGTATGCACCTCATACTATTGATGCCGACGCTAGTAAATACCCACATATTCAACAATATTGGACAACGTAAAACCAAGTATATGTGGTTTTTCAAATCTGACTTGGATTCGAACATAGAGTTAATGAATTAAGCCTGGCCTTGATTGGACAACTATTCATTCTTCTTTGTCCCCGGCTTAGTTTTGAACCCGCGATTTCTAGTTTTCAACACCTGAAGAGAATTTAAATCCAGGTTTTCCGACCATGGCCAGTATTTGAACATTGGAAAATAACCCAATTTCGAATTCAAATAAAAAGCTTGTATCATTGAAATTATAACTTCCGTTTCTGTTTTTTCTACACCGTTCACATTCCAAGAAGTTTCATTCATTCGGTTTATAAATCGTTAATCTATAGGCTATTTGTGCAGTTCATCATGCTATATGCATTTTTTGTATGTTCCGTTTTTTTTAATTCGCTGTTTTATACAAGATTATAAATCATTGTCAACTTATTTGCGACCAATGTAGATCGTAGTGCCGATGTGTCGAATTCAGTAAAAACATTTTTAACTCGGCTGCACTGATATTTATTCAGTGAAACATTATAATAGATTTATTCATATCCGAGGACATTTTATTACGTACGTTTGAATCCGGTATTAAAATCTATTTGTTTTGTCGAAGATTTCTCGCGATTTATTAATTTTTACGCAATAGATCAAGAGCAAATTGGCAAACATACCGTAGCAACATGGCAACTGCACCGAATATAAAAAAACCTCATTTTAATTTGTGTAATTAATAACACACGAAGGTAAACTTAACCTAAAAGAGGAAACCCGCCGATGAATTTTACACATTTCACAGATCGTTTCAAAGCTTGACACTAACGGTTCATTTTAGAAAAAAAAACAAAACACCTTTAATAAAAAACACTCATTTAAAAAAGTCTGCACAAAAACACAAGAGAACAAAACTACGGTTATTTGAAGTCCAACATACGCAGATTCGAGGTGTAAATAAATCAATGTGATGTCCCACTGTGACTCGGCAAAACATGTCACTTAAATATGCTAAGGGAGTTCTAATAAACTTACTTCTGAACGCGTGTATTTAATATTATTATTAAAACGGAATCTATTGCTGTTGTGATGGGACATAGAAACATAAGTTGAAACGTAGCCTAAACGTAAACATAAGTTGAAAACTAGCTACATGCGTTGTTTCGATGGCCAATGCACTAAACAGTTGCTGATCTAACTCATATCGAGTGACTTAGTATCTAGAAACTATGCTGTAGCAACTTCGTAGCACAAATTTTGCACAAGGGCTTTACATTTGTTTATTAGTAATTAAACATTATAAGAATAGTAATGCTAATCCACCAAATAAACGGTATAAGCAGTGTATATACATATAGAGTACGTACAGATGGATGGTGGATTATGTTGAGTTATGTTGAGATTATATTTTAAAATTATGTCTGGTGTAATTTCATACTTGTTCTTATTAAATCATATTAAGAGATTAGCACATTCAAATTGACAATGAAATTAATGAAGTGCAATACCGTAATTAAGTATTTAATAAACTTTAGTTTACATGAACTGCATGAGATTAAAAGGATTAATCTTGTATTGATTGAAATACGTGCTATAAAAAGAGATGCCGCGAAGCAAGGACATCATCATTCGATTTAAGCTTCGTTCAAAGCATCTTCAGCTTCACAGAAAACTTCAACATGGAAAGCACAAGCTTCAACAACCAAGATATGCAGCAGTGGGGAGTTCCCTCGATTGAGAACCTCTTTAGAGACTACCCTCAACTTCGGATGCATGAAGCTGACATTCGGACAAGGTAAGATACGGCTCGAGTTTTTTGAAAATGTAGAAATAATGGATTTCTTCTTCCCCAAGATACGGCATGTTTGAGAAAACAAAGATGGCGATTGAGAGGGAGGAAGGACTTGATCGATTTACTCACGGTTACAAGGACTTTGGAGTGGTGATGATGGAAGATGGGAGAGTGAGATGCATGGAGTGGATTCCCAATGCCAGAGCCGTCTATCTTAAAGGAGAATTCAGTAAGAATTTACCAAGTTTCACTTATTCAAACCGCTAACAAAAAGATTTACAGACAACTGGAATCTCATTTCATATCGTGAAGTCGGGTTTGGCAAGTGGGAACTCTTTATTCCAGCAAATCGAGATGGGTCGTGCCCGGTTGGACATTGCAGTGAACTTAAGGTGAGTTTTAACCGACTCTATAAATAAAGTAAACAGTGCACGCTAATCGATGGTTCCATAGATCGTTATTGAAACAAAGGACAACCAAACAATTGAACGAATATCTCCATGGGCAAAGTATGTCGTTCAATGTGACCATAATCAGGGATTCAAGTGGAAGTTCTGGAATCCTCCATCTTCCCAAAGATTCCAGGTACGATCCTGGAAGGATTACGCAAAAGTAGAATCTCACAAACGATCTTTCTCCAGATAACTCACACTAGACCGCGCAAACCCGATCGACTCCGCATCTACGAAGCTCACATCGGAATCGCATCGGAACGATGTGAAATTTCCACCTACCGATATTTCACTTCCACTATCCTCCCTCGCATCCGGGATCAAGGGTACAACTCACTTCTCCTCATGGCTGTAGTCGAGCATTCTTACTACCCAAGTTGGGGTTACCAAATCACCAACTACTTTTCTGCTTCAAGGTAACCATTACAGGTTCAGTTTACAGAATGCTTCTCCAACACTCGATATGTGTTAGCAGCCGATACGGGACTCCTGAAGAGTTCAAAGAGTTGGTGGACACTGCTCATGGAATGGGGATCTACGTAATGTTGGATGTGATGCATGGAGAAGCTTCAAATAATGTTCTAGATGGATTGAACATGTTTGATGGAACTAATGCTTGCTATTTTGATGATGGTCCACAAGGATTCAACAATCAACACGATACAAGAGTTTTTGATTATAAGAAGTAAGGTTCATATATTTTAACCACTTTAGTAATTCTTTAAATGAATAACTTTGCAGATGGGAAACCCTTCGATTCCTCATGTCACAGTTGCGTTATTACGTCAACGAATTTCGTGTTGATGGTTTCAGATTCAATGGATTGTCGACAATAATATTTCATGAACCCTCCAAATATGGTTGGTCATTTTCACATCCAATAAGGATTCTTATGTCATAAGGTTTTTCCTAGATCAACATCAACTCTGCAGCCGAGACTACCAGCACTACTTCGGTAGGCAAATGCGAACTGATGGATTGGCTTATCTGATGTTAATGAATGACATGCTTCATAATTTCTACCCAAATTTAATCACAATTGCAGAGGTACGTTATACCTGAAAATGTATTGAAATAAACTTTAAACCGAGCTTCGACATCTTAGGATGTTCAAGGAATGCCAGCTCTCAGCAGACCAGTGCGTGAAGGAGGGCTTGGATTTGACTACAGACTTTGTAAAGATGCAGCAAACGTTTGGGAAAAAGTAAGAATAAATTATTAAATTGTAATACTATCCAACCGGTTCTCTGTTTAAACATCCATCATTTGTACAGCTGTTCAATGAGATGCGTGATGAAGAGTGGAACATGCATTTCATCCGACAAATGCTTGAGGAAAATCAAAATGCTGATAAGAAGATCATGTTTACTGAGAACCATGAACAGGTTTGATATCTTTAATATCAGTGGTTAGAAAAACATACCAAAACATTTACTTATGTGCTAGAACGAAGTTGGTCGCATGACCCTCAGTCGTAAATTGATTGGGGATTCTCCGATGTCCGAGTCTCAACAAATGACTCCACAATTGGATCGTGGTTTAAGTCTTTACAAGATGAGCCGACTATTCACACATGCATTTGCTGGACAAGGGTTCCTTAATTTCATTGGTGGGTGAATTCAGTTTGTTTCTGAACGAGTATAACCAGTTGGTTGTTTTCAGGTAATGAATTCGGACATTCAGACTGGGTTGAGCTTTCATCTCCATCAAACAACGACAATTATTAATTCGCTCGAAGACAGTTCCATCTGGCTGACAACCAGCAGATGAGGTACAAATATCTCAACCGATTCGATCAAGCTGTCAACAAAACAGAAGAGAGATTCGGATGGCTCAAATCAAACCAGGTTCGTCATCTTAACGCAGATCGGCTTTATTTCGATGTTACCAACTTTATCACATAGGCTGTGGTAACACGAACACACGAGGGAGATAAAGTGATGGTGTTTGAACGAGCTGGGCTTGTCTTTATTTTCAATTTTCATCCAAAGAAAAGTTATCCGGATTACAAAATACCAGTTAGACAATGTGGAAGGTTTGATAAAAACTAATATTCTGTGCATAAGTTACTGTTGGTGGGCGATCAAACAAATTATTGTCATTTCCAGTTACAAGATCTTGTTGGATACGGATGATAATTGCTTCGGTGGGCATAGCAGAAACCAAGCCAATGTGGAATTCCATTCAAAGAATGAACACTTTGAAAATTTCCCCAACTCAATGATGGTAGGTTGTATATATTATATATCAGGCGTGGTATGGCAAAATGATTTACTTCTGGTTGAATTTCAGATTTACTTACCATCAAGATCAGGATTGGTGCTGGCTCAGTCCAACCTTGTTAATGGATATAAACACAGTGGTGATAGACGTAGTTCTTACTATGGTTCTGAGCGAGACCAATACAAAACAACCTACAACCGCAATGTGCATTTCAATGACAGTCCATCAATCGGGTATTCTCACGAAGTCAAAAGAATTCAAGGATCTTATGGCCAGGATAATAACCGGGGATCATACGGTGATGGCAACTCAATGAATCAAGATTCTGGATACAATAGTCGCCAACAGTACTGGTAGAACATCACCATTATGAACCGTGAATAGAAAAGTTATAAAATGTAGATTGTAGATATTATAGCTTTAGATATATGTTGTATTCTTTGTAGATGTACCCGTGCTGTATTTAGTAGTTGTGTTCATTATATGTGCATTCCATAGATTTATACTGAAATGTGTAAGTTTTGTGATGTTTTAACGTGTATGGCATTTTAATCCCCAATAAATTGCCTTCACTTAAAGTGCTTTAAGAAAATGTAAACTATTTTTAGTCACTACACGTGTTTCAGTCGTAAAATAATTAATGTCCTCATAATTTTATTGTGCCATATCAACAATTGTAAATAAAGGGTAGATATTGGATTATTGTATTTATTAAGATGAAATAACAGAAGATTACTTACCTAGAGTGTCAACCACGTGTGAATCACCACTAATGAAAAAAAAACAGGTTACCTACCTCATGTTATATCACATACAAAAGGTACAACGTTTGTTTCTGCAAGCAAAAACTAATGGGTTCCCGAGTTACCAATTCAAACTTAATACCTATGTTATCCGAATAAATTATTAGAGTTTTATTCTCGAAGTCGCAAACTTTTGAGTTAGACCGGAGATTCCGTCATAAAAAATATCTTTCTGCACCTGAAAGGGAATCGCTGGCAAACATGCTTGAATTGACACCGACACAGGTTCGATAATATATTTTAGGTTATTGAGCACTAAAACTATAGTTGTGTTTCTGTGCTAAACAAAGCAGTTGTTAAGTGACTTTATTTGTTAAACAAAAACTAAAGAATGTCTTCAAATTGTACAGCATAATCCATAGTTCAGTAAACGCGAATAGGCACAAGGTAATGAAAAGTTTATCAGTGTTATATGGACTTATAACGTCCTTCATTGACTCAACCACGCATATGGGATTAATATTCCATGCATATTCTACCAATTTATTTAATCTTGGTAATAACGGTAACGTACCTTGTCCAGGAAAAAAAACAGTCAGTAAAACCGCCTCGATAAAATTCAATTCACTAGAACTGTATAGTCCTGTCCGCCTTCGTTATACGCAATATGATCCCTTTTAACTAAATTTTATTCTTTTCAGATCAAGATATGGTTTCAAAACCACCGGTACAAGATGAAGCGTGCTCGTATTGACAAAGGCCCTTCGCCGAGTTACGACAATCCTCGACTACCAGCAACGCGCAGGGTGTCGGTGCCAATATTGGTGCACGATCGTGGAACCTTTCCTGCGCAGAACTACCCGGGAATCAGTGGAGTCTGCAGCACCCCAGTCAGTCGGCAATGCGCGTTCGAAGCCCCTCCCTATGCACCGGGATACATCGAAACCGACCGAATGACCGGATATGCCAAACTCGACCCAATGCAAAATCGAAACTATTTTTCGAGCAATACTTGCATATCAAACAACACAAATTACTTTCCCAATCCTTACCCGACGCATATACCAACCCAACATGCGTATGCACCTCATACTATTGATGCCGACGCTAGTAAATACCCGCATATTCAACAATATTGGACAACGTAGAACCTAGTATATGTGGTTCTTCTATCCGGGTCTTTGGAAGACAGCATCCCTGTTGCTCCAATCCTGACTTGGATTCGAACACAGAGTTAATGGGTTAAGCCTGGCCTTGATTGGACAACTAGCCTATTCATTCTTCTTTGTCCTCTGCCTAGTTTTGAACCCGCGATTTGTAGTTTTCAACACCTGAAGTGAATTTAAACCGAGGTTTTCCTACCCAGGCCAGTATTTAAACATTGGAAAATAACCCAAGCTTGGATTCAAACAAAAAGCTTGTATCATTGAAATTATAAATTCCGTTTGTATTGTTTCTATACCGTTCACATTCCAAGAAGTTTCATCCATTCGATTTATAAATCGTTAATCTAGGCTATTTGTGCAGTTCATCATGCTATGCATTTTTTGTATGTTCCTGTTTTTTTAATTCGCTGTTTTATACAAGATTATAAATGATTGTCAACTTATTTGCGACCAATGTAGATCGTAGTGCCGATGTGTCGGAATCAGTAAAAACATTTTCAACTCGGTTGCACTGATATTTATTCGGTGAAACGTTATAATAGATTTATTCATATCCAAGGACATTTTATCACGTTTGACTCCGGTATCAAAATCTATTTGTTTTGTCGAAGATTTCTCGCGATTTATTAATTATTACGCGATATATCTAAAGCAAATCGGCAAACATATACCGTAGCAACATGGTAAATCCCCGAATATAAAAAAACCTCATTTTAATTTGCGAAATTAATAACACACGAAGGTAAACTTAACCTAAAAGAGGAAACCCGCCGATGATTTCTACACATTTCACAGATCGTTTCAAAGTTTGACACTAACGGTTCATTTTAGAAAAAAAAACTTTTAATAAAAAACACTCATTTAAAAAAAGTCTGCACAAAATACCAAAACTACGGTTATTCGAAGTCGAACATACGCAGATTCGATGTGTAAATAAATCAATGTGATGCCCCAGTGTGACTCGGCAAAACATGTCACTTAAATGTGCTAAGGGAGTTCTAACAAACTTACTTCCTGAACGCATGTATTTTAATATTATTATTAAAAAAGGAATCTATTGCTGTTGTGATGGGACATAGAAACATAAGCCGAAACGTAATGGTTTGAAACTAGCTACTTTCGCTGGCCAATTGTGCGACCGGTTAGTCTGGCGGTAGTATTGCGACGCATTTCAACCGCAAGGTTTCTGGTGCGAAACTGGCCGCTAGCTAGTCGGTTGTGTCATTGGGCAAGGCACTTAACGAAAATTACCTAAACCCAGCAGAATAATGTGTTCCACCAAAATAAGGAAACGTGTCTATATCAATCACACAACACACTGCAATAGGTCCGCCGTCCGGTAACCCTACGGTGGGCGCGAGGCGATCCGACGATTGCTCGTTTGTTGACCCCCTGGAATTTCCCTTTCACGGGGATAAACATTAATATCCTATCCTATTCTAATCGTTGTTTCGCCGGCCGATGCACTAAACAATTGCTGATTTAACTCATATCAAGTTACTTGATTAGTATCACTCTAGAAACTATGTTGTATCATCTTATGCACAAGTGCTTTTACATTTGTCTAGTTTTAATTAAACATTACGGTATAAGCAATGCATTCGTACGGATTCGTAATGGATATAAGTTATGTTGAGATTAGATTTTAAAAATATGTCCGGTGTAATTTCATACTTGTGCTTATTAAATCATATTAAGGGATAAGCACATTCAAATTGACAATGGAATTAATAAAGCGCAATACCGTAATTAAGTATTTAATAAACTTTAGTTTACATGAACTGCATGAGATTAAAAGGATTAATCTTGTATTGATGGGGAATTCTTGCTATAAAAAGAGATGCTACAAAGCAAGGACATCATCATTCGATTCAAGCTTCGGTCAAAGAAACTTCAGCTTCAAAGAAAACTTCAATATGGAAAGCACAAGCTTCAACAACCAAGATATGCAGCAGTGGGGGAGTTCCCTCAATTGAGAACCTCTTTAGAGACTATCCTCAACTTCGGATGCACGAAGCTGACATTCGAACAAGGTAAGATACAGCTGCTTTGAGTTTCTTGAAGATGTAAAAATGATAGATTTCTTCTCCCCCAAGATACGGAGTGTTTGAGAAAACAAAGATGGCGATTGAGAGGAAGGAAGGACTTGATCGATTTACTCACGGTTACAAGGACTTTGGGGTGATGATGGAAGATGGGAGAGTGAGATGCATGGAGTGGATTCCCAATGCCAGGGCCGTCTATCTTAAGGGAGAATTCAGTAAGAATTTGCCAAGTTTCACTCATTCAAACCGCTAACAAAAAGATTTACAGATAACTGGAATCTCATTCCATATCATGAAGTTGGGTTTGGCAAGTGGGAACTCTTTATTCCAGCAAATCGAGATGGGTCGTGCCCAGTTGAACATTGTAGTGAACTTAAGGTGAGTTTTAACCGACTCTACAAATAAATGTGAGCAGTGCACGCTAATCGATGGTTCCATAGATCGTTATTGAAACAAAGGACAACCAAACAATTGAACGAATATCTCCATGGGCAAAGTATGTCGTTCAATGTGATCATAATCAGGGTTTCAAGTGGAAGTTCTGGAATCCTCCATCTTCCCAAAAATTTCAGGTACGATCCTGTAAGGATTACGGAATAGTGGAATCTCACAAACGATCTTTCTCTAGATAACTCACACTAGACCGCGCAAACCCGATCGACTCCGCATCTACGAAGCTCACATCGGGATCGCATCGGAATCATGTGAAATTTCCACCTACCGATATTTCACTTCCAATATCCTCCCTCGCATCCGGGATCAAGGGTACAACTCACTTCTCCTCATGGCCGTAGTCGAGCATTCTTACTACCCAAGTTGGGGTTACCAAGTCACCAACTACATTTCCGCTTCAAGGTAACCATTACAGATTCAGTTCACAGAATGCTTCTCCAACACTGATACTGTTACAGTCGATACGGGACTCCTGAAGAGTTCAAAGAGTTGGTGGACACTGCTCATGGAATGGGGATTTACGTAATGTTGGATGTGATGCATGGGGAAGCTTCAAAGAATGTTCTAGATGGATTGAACATGTTTGATGGAACTAATACTTGCTATTTTGCTGATGGTCCACAAGGATTCAACAATCAACACGATACAAGAGTTTTTGATTATAAGAAGTAAGGTTCATATATTTTAACCACTTTAATAAATATGTTAATGAATAACTTTGCAGATGGGAAACCCTTCGATTCCTCATGTCACAGTTGCGTTATTACGTCAACGAATTTCGTGTTGATGGTTTCCGATTTAATGGATTGTCGACAATGATATTTCATGAACCCTCCAAATATGGTTGGTCATTTTCACAAACGTAATCCAATGAGGATTCATATATCATAACATTTTTCCTTGATCAACATCAACTCTGCAGCCGAGACTACCAGCACTACTTCGGTAGGCAAATGCGAACGGAAGGGTTGGCTTACCTGATGTTAATGAATGACATGCTTCATAATTTCTACCCAAATTTGATCACAATTGCAGAGGTACGTTATGCCTGAAAATGTATTGAAATATACTTTAAACCAAGCTTCGACATCTTAGGATGTTCAAGGAATGCCAGCTCTCAGCAGACCAGTGCGTGAGGGAGGGCTTGGATTTGACTACATACTTTGTAAAGATGCAACAAACGTTTGGGCAAAAGTAAGGTTAAATTAATAATTTGTAATACTATCCAATCGGTTCTTTGTTTAAACATCCATCATTTGAACAGCTGTTCAATGAGATGCGTGATGAAGAGTGGGACATGCATTTCATCCGACAAATGCTAGAGGAAAATCGACATGCTGAAAAGAAGATCATGTTTACTGAGAACCATGAACAGGTTTGATATCTTTAATTATCAGTGGTTAGAACAACATACCAAAACATTTACTTTTGCGCTAGAACGAAGTTGGTCGCATGACACTCAGCCGTAAATTGATTGGGGATTCCCCAATGTCCGAGTCTCAACAAATGACTCCACAATTGGATCGTGGTTTAAGTCTTTACAAGATGAGCCGACTATTCACACATGCATTTGCTGGACAAGGATTCCTTAATTTTATTGGTGAGTGAATTTAGTTTGTTTCTGAACGAGTATAATCAGTTGGTTGTTTTCAGGTAATGAATTCGGACATCCACACTGGGTTGAGCTTCCATCTTCATCAAACAACGACAATTATCAATTCGCTCGAAGACAGTTCCATCTGGCTGACAACCAGCAGATGAGGTACAAATATCTGAACCGATTCGATCGAGCTGTTAACAAAACAGAAGAGAGATTCGGATGGCTCAAATCAAACCAGGTTCGTCATCTTTGCGCAGATCGACTTTCTTCCGATGTTACCAACTTTATCACATAGGCTGTGGTAACACGAACACACGAGGGAGATAAAGTGATGGTGTTCGAACGAGCTGGGCTTATCTTTGTTTTCAATTTTCATCCAACGAAAAGTTATCCGGATTACAAAATACCAGTTAGACAATGTGGAAGGTATGATAAATCTAATATTCTGTGCAAAGTTGCTGTTGGTGGGCCATCAAACAAATTATTTCCATTTCTAGTTACAAGATCTTGTTAGATACGGATGATAATTGCTTCGGTGGGCATAGCAGAAACCAAGCCAATGTGGAATTCCATTCAAAAAATGAACACTTTGAAAATTCTCCCAACTCAATGATGGTAGGTTCTATATATTATATATCAGGCGTGGTATGGCAAAAATATTTCCTTCTGGTTGAATTTCAGATTTACTTACCATCAAGATCAGGATTGGTGCTGGCTCAGTCCAACCTTGTTGATGGATACAAACACAGTGGTGATAGACGTAGTTCTTACTACGGTTCTCAGCGAGATCAATACAAATCAACCTACAGCCGCAATGTGCATTTCAACGATGGTCCATCAATCGGGTGTTCTCACGAAGTAAACAGGATTCAAGGATCTTATGGCCAGGATAATAACCGAAGATCATACGGCGATGGAAACTCAAAAAATCAAGATTCTGGATACAATAGTCGCCAACAGTACTGGTAGAACATCATCATTATAAACCGTGAAAGGAAAATTTATAAAATGTAGATTGTAGATATTATAGCTTTAGATATATGTTGTATTCTTAGTAGATGTACCCATGCTGTATTTAGTAGTTGTGTTCATTATATGTGCTTTCCATAGATTAATACTGAAAATGTTTAAGGTTTGTGACGTTTTAACGTGTATGGCATTTTAATCCGCATTAAATTGCCTTCGCTTAAAGAGCCTAATGAAAATGTTAACTGTTTTAGTCACTAGACGTGTTTCAGTCGTAAAATATGTATTTTCCTGATAATTTTATTGTGTCATATCAACCATTGTAAATAAAGGGTAGAAATTGTATCATTGTATTTATTAAGATAAAATAACAGAAGATTACTCACCTATAGTGTCAACCACGTGTGAATCACCACTAATGAAAAAAAAAACTGGTTACCTACCTCATGTTATATCACATACAAAAGGTACAACGTTTGTTTCTGCTAGCAAAAACTAATGGATTTCCAGTTACCGATCCAAACTTAATACCTATGTTATCCGAATAAATTATTAGAGTTTTATTCTCGAAGTCGCAAACTTTTGAGTTAGACCGGAGATTCCGTCATAAAAAATATCTTTCTGCCCCTGAACAGGGAATCGCTGGCTAACTATGACTTGGATTGACACCGACACCAGGTTCAATAATATATTGTAGGTTATTGACTATAGTTGTGTTTCTGTGCGAAACAAAGCAGTTGTTAAGTGACTCAATTGGTTAAACAAAAACTAAAGAATGTCTTCAAATTGTACAGCATAATCCATAGTTCAGAAAACGCGATTGGGCACAAGGTAATTAAAAGTTTATCAGTGTTGTATGCTTATAACGTCCTTCATTGACTCAACCACGCGTATAGGATTAATATTCCATGCATAATCCACCAATTTATTTGATCAAGGTAATGATGGTAAAGTACCTTATCCCTAAACAAACCGAGTCAGTAGAGCCGCCTGGATAAAATTCAATTTACCAAAACTATATAGTCCTTTCCGCCTTCCTTATGCGCAATATAATACCCTATGACTAAATTTTATTCTTTTAAGATCAAGATATGGTTCCAAAACCACCGGTACAAGATGAAGCGTGCTCGTATTGACAAAGGGCCTTCGCCGAGTTACGACAATCCTCGACTCCCAGCAACGCGCAGGGTGTCGGTGCCAATATTGGTGCACGATCGTGGAACCTTTCCTGCGCAGAACTACCCGGGAATCAGTGGAGTCTGCAGCACCCCAGTCAGTCGGCAATGCGCGTTCGAAGCCCCTCCCTATGCACCGGGATACATCGAAACCGACCGAATGACAGGATATGCCAAACTCGACCCAATGCAAAATCGAAACTATTTTTCGAGCAATACTTGCATATCAAACAACACAAATTACTTTCCTAGTCCTTACCCGAAGCATATACCAACCCAACATGCGTATGGACCTCATACTATTGATGCCGACGCTAGTAAATACCCGCATATTCAACAATATTGGACAACGTAGAACCCTAGTATATGTGGTTCTTCTATCCGGGTCTTTGGAAGACAGCATCCCTGTTGCTCCAATCCTGACTTGGATTCGAACACAGAGTTAATGGGTTAAGCCTGGCCTTGATTGGACAACTATTCATTCTTCTTTGTCCTCGGCCTAGTTTTGAACCCGCGATTTGTAGTTTTCAACACCTGAAGTGAATTTAAACCCAGGTTTTCCTACCCAGGCCAGTATTTAAACATTGGAAAATAACCCAAGCTTGGATTCAAACAAAAAGCTTGTATCATTGAAATTATAAATTCCGTTTGTATTGTTTCTATACCGTTCACATTCCAAGAAGTTTCATCCATTCGATTTATAAATCGTTAATCTAGGCTATTTGTGCAGTTCATCATGCTATGCATTTTTTTGTATGTTCATGTTTTTAATTCGCTGTTTTATACAAGATTATAAATGATTGTCAACTTATTTGCGACCAATGTAGATCGTAGTGCCGATGTGTCGGAATCAGTAAAATATTTTCAACTCGGTTGCACTGATATTTATTCGGTGAAACATTATAATAGATTTATTCATATCCGAAGACATTTTATAACGTTTTAATCCAGTATCAAAATATATTTGTTTTTTTGAAGATTTCTCGCGATTTATTAATTATTACGCGATATATCTAAAGCAAATCGGCAAACATATACCGTAGCAACATGGTAAATCCCCGAATATAAAAAAGCCTCATTTTAATTTGCGAAATTAATAACACACGAAGGTAAACTTAACCTAAAAGAGGAAACCCGCCGATGATTTCTACACATTTCACAGTTCGTTTCAAAGTTTGACACTAACGGTTCATTTTAGAAAAAAAAAAAAACTTTTAATAAAAAACACTCATTTAAAAAAAGTCTGCACAAAATACCAAAACTACGGTTATTTGAAGTCGAACATACGCAGATTCGAGGTGTAAATAAATCAATGTGATGCCCCACTGTGACTCCGCAAAACATGTCACTTAAATGTGCTGAGGGGTTTCTAACAAACTTACTTCCTGAACGCATGTATTTTAATATTATTATTAGAACGGAATATATTGCTGTTGTGATGGGACATAGAAACATAAGCCGAAACGTAATGGTATTGAAACTAGCTGCTTTCGCTGGCCAATTGTGCGACCGGTTAGTCTGGCGGTAGTACTGCGACGCCTTTCAACCGAAAGGTTTCTGATGCGAAACTGGTCGCTAGCTAGTCGGTTGTGTCCTTGGACAAGGCACTTAACGGAAATTATCTGAACCCAGCAGATTAATGTGTTCCACCAAAATAAGGAAACGTGTCTATATCAATCACACAACACACTGCAATAGGTCCGCCGTCCGGTAACCCGATGGTGGGCGCGAGGCGATCCGACGATTGCCCGTTTGTTAACCCCCTGGAATTTCCCTTTCACGGGGATAAACATAAATATCCTATCCTATTTTAATCGTTGTTTCGCCGGCCGATGCACTAAACAATTGCTGATTTAACTCATATCAAGTTACTTAATTAGTATCACTCTAGAAACTATGTTGTATCATCTTATGCACAAGTGCTTTTACATTTGTCTAGTTTTAATTAAACATTAAGGTATAAGCAATGCATTCGTACGGATTCGTGGTGGATATAAGTTATGTTGAGATTAGATTTTAAAAATATGTCTGGTGTAATTTCATATTTGTGCTTATAAAATTATATTAAAGGATATGCACATTAAAATTAACAATGGAATTAATGAAGCGCAATACCGTAATTAAGTATTTAATAAACTTTAGTTTACATGAACTGCATGAGATTAAACGGATTAATCTTGTATTGATTAGAATTCTTGCTATAAAAAGAGATGCTACGAAGCAAGGACATCATCATTCGATTCAAGCTTCGGTCAAAGAAACTTCAGCTTCACAGAAAACTTAAACATGGAAAGCACAAGCTTCAACAACCAAGAAATGCAGCAGTGGGGAGTTCCCTCAATTGAAAACCTCTTTAGAGACTACCCCCAACTTCGGATGCACGAAGCTGACATTCGAACAAGGTAAGATACAGCTGCTTGAGTTTCTTGAAGATGTAAAAATGATGGATTTATTTTCCCCCAAGATACGGAGTGTTTGAGAAAACAAAGATGGCGATTGAGAGGGAGGAAGGACTTGATCAATTTACTCACGGTTACAAGGACTTTGGAGTGATGATGATGGAAGATGGGAGAGTGCGAGGCATGGAGTGGATTCCCAATGCCAGGGCCGTCTATCTTAAAGGAGAATTCAGTAAGAATTTGCCAAGTTTCACTTATTCAAACCGCTAACAAAAAGATTTACAGATAACTGGAATCTCATTCCATATCGTGAAGTTGGGTTTGGCAAGTGGGAACTCTTTATTCCAGCAAATCGAGGATGCGGTCGTGCCCAGTTGAACATTGTAGTGAACTTAAGGTGAGTTTTAACCGACTCTACAAATAAATGTGAGCAGTGCACGCTAATCGAAGGTTCCATAGATCGTTATTGAAACAAAGAACAACCAAACAATTGAACGAATATCTCCATGGGCAAAGTATGTCGTTCAATGTGATCATAATCAGGGATTCAAGTGGAAGTTCTGGAATCCTTCATCTTCCCAAAGATTTCAGGTACGATCCTGTAAGGATTACGGATTAGTGGAATCTTACAAACGATCTTTCTCCAGATAACTCACACTAGACCGCGCAAACCCGATCGACTCCGCATCTACGAAGCTCACATCGGGATCGCATCAGAACGATGTGAAATTTCCACCTACCGATATTTCACTTCAAATATCCTTCCTCGCATCCGGGATCAAGGGTACAACTCACTTCTCCTCATGGCTGTAGTCGAGCATTCTTACTACCCAAGTTGGGGTTACCAAGTCACCAACTACTTTTCCGCTTCAAGGTAACCACTACAGATTCATTTCACAGTATACTTCTTTAACACTAATATTGTTACAGTCGATACGGGACTCCTGAAGAGTTCAAAGAGTTGGTGGACACTGCTCATGGAATGGGGATTTACGTAATGTTGGATGTGATGCATGGAGAAGCTTCAAAGAATGTTCTAGATGGATTGAACATGTTTGATGGAACTAATGCTTGCTATTTTGATGATGGTCCACAAGGATTCAACAATCAACACGATACAAGAGTTTTTGATTATAAGAAGTAAGGTTCATATATTTTAACCACTTTAGTAATTCTATAAATGAACAACTTTGCAGATGGGAAACGCTTCGATTCCTCATGTCACAGTTGCGTTATTACGTCAACGAATTTCGTGTTGATGGTTTCCGATTCAATGGATTGTCGACAATGATATTTCATGAACCCTTCAAATATGGTTGGTCATTTTCACATCCAATAAGGATTCTTATGTCATAGCATTTTTCCTAGATCAACATCAACTCTGCAGCCGAGACTACCAGCACTACTTCGGTAGGCAAATGCGCACTGATGGATTGGCTTATCTGATGTTAATGAATGACATGCTTCATAATTTCCACCCAAATGTGATCACAATTGCAGAGGTACGTTATACCTAAAAATGTATTGAAATATACTTTAAACCGAGCTTCGACATCTC
The DNA here is from genome assembly GCA_000149265.1 of Ciona savignyi. Lineage (NCBI taxonomy): Eukaryota > Metazoa > Chordata > Ascidiacea > Phlebobranchia > Cionidae > Ciona > Ciona savignyi. The sequence continues at coordinate 521,437 of CH002795.1, forward strand.
AGGATGTTCAAGGAATGCCAGCTCTCAGCAGACCAGTGCGTGAAGGAGGACTTGGATTTGACTACATACTTTGTAAAGATGCAGCAAAAGTTTGGGCAAAAGTAAGAATAAATTATTAATTTGTAATACTAACCAACCGGGTTCTCTGTTTAAACATCCATCATTTGTACAGCTGTTCAATGAGATGCGTGATGAAGAGTGGAACATGCATTTCATCCGACAAATGCTTGAGGAAAATCGAAATGCCTGATAAGAAGATCGTATTCACTGAGAACCATGAACAGGTTTGATATCATTAATTATCAGTGGTTAGAACAACATACCAAAACATTTACTTTTGCGCTAGAACGAAGTTGGTCGCATGACACTCAGCCGTAAATTGATTGGGGGATTCCCCAATGTCCGAGTCTCAACAAATGACTCCACAATTGGATCGTGGTTTAAGTCTTTACAAGATGAGCCGACTATTGACACATGCATTTGCTGGACAAGGGTTCCTTAATTTTATTGGTGAGTGAATTCAGTTTGTTTCTGAACGAGTATAATCAGTTGGTTGTTTTCAGGTAATGAATTCGGACATCCAGACTGGGTTGAGCTTCCATCTTCATCAAACAACGACAATTATCATTTCGCTCGAAGACAGTTCCATCTGGCTGACAACCAGCAGATGAGGTACAAATATCTGAACCGATTCGATCGAGCTGTCAACAAAACAGAAGAGAGATTCGGATGGCTCAAATCAAACCAGGTTTGTCATCTTTACGCAGATCGTCTTTATTTCGATGTTACAAACTTTATCACAGGCTGTGGTAACACGAACACACGAGGGAGATAAAGTGATGGTGTTCGAAAGAGCTGGGCTTGTCTTTGTTTTCAATTTTCATCCAACGAAAAGTTATCCGGATTACAAAATACCAGTTAGACAATGGTGGAAGGTATGATAAATCTAATATTCTGTGCAAAGTTGCTGTTGGTGGGCCATCAAACAAATTATTTCCATTTCTAGTTACAAGATCTTGTTAGATACGGATGATAATTGCTTTCGGTGGGCATAGCAGAAACCAAGCCAATGTGGAATTCCATTCAAAGAATGAACACTTTGAAGAATTCTCCCAACTCTAATGATGGTAACGGTTGTATATACTATATATCAAGGCGTGTTATGGCAAAATGATTTACTTCTGGTTGAATTTCAGATTTACTTACCATCAAGATCAGGATTGGTGCTGGCTCAGTCCAACCTTGTTGATGGTTACAAACACAGTGGTGATAGACGTAGTTCTTACTACGGTTCTGAGCGAGACCAATACAACTCAACCTACAGCCGCAATGTGCATTTCAACGATGGTCCATCAATCGGGTGTTCTCACGAAGTAAACAGGATTCAAGGAGCTTATGCCCAGGATAATAACCGAAGATCATACGGCGATGGCAACTCAATGAATCAAGATTCTGGATACAACAGTCGCCAACAGTACTGGTAGAACATCATCATTATGAACCGTGAAAAGAAAAGTTATATAATTTAGATTGTAGATATTATAGCTTTAGATATATGTTGTATTCTTAGTATATGTACCCGTGCTGTATTTAGTAGTTGTGTTTATTATATGTGCATTCCATAGACTTATACTGAAAATGTGTAAGGTTTGTGACGTTTTAACGTGTATGGTATTTTAATCCCCAATAAATTGCCTTCGCTTTAGGTGCTTTAAGAAAATGTTAACTGTTTTTTAGTCACTAGAACTGTTTCAGTCGTTATATAATAATTGTGCTGATAATTTTATTGTACCATATCAACAATTGTAAATAAAGCGTAGATATTGGATCATTGTATTTATTAAGATGAAATAACAGCAGATTACTTACCTAGAAAGCCAACCACGTGTAAATCACCACAAATACGTGATAATCATATTATTATTTTTTTCGCACCATTTCTTGAGTTCGACAATTTTTCAGTTTATTTCTACGTTCTCTCACATAATACCTTTTACAAAGTATGGCCATTTTTCGTTGGTTAGGCTATTTAACTAAAATGACCATACCACTGAGGGGGAAGTGTATGTAGCGACCTCATATGTTTACATAAGATTTATGATGGCCGCAGACGACATCTGCGCTGACATTGCGTCATAACTGAACTATTATTACCGCAGTTGACGAATAACCTTGTCTATATAAGTTGATTTTCACTTTGGCTCCAGACAATGGAAGGCTCCTAACGGAGAGCTCCTAGAGCATGAAGCAACATCTTTTATGTGTCGATACTAAGAATTTTTACCTGAAATCTATATCGTTGCAACATCTAACGATTTAACTCGTAATTGGTACTAAGTTAAACGCCTCAATTGCTCAATACAATTGATGTTATAAAACTATTGAGGAGTTGATCGACGAATCACAGAAGACAGTAGTGAAGTCGAAGAGTCGTTTACGCAGAAAACCTCATTAATTAGCGCACCTCTGAGAGTCGAGACAGCGCGTAGGGAACCCTCAGATCGCATCAGGTGTTGTAACTGGCTTACCTGGGTGCCTACAAGGAACAATCTAGCGAAATAGGCAGCGACCTGCAACGGCTCCCTACAAATATCAATGAAAAATACGTTTATTAAAATATCCCCAAAACGCCTGCAACAATTAAAAATATAATTATTCAATTTTCTTTGTTCAATTGTAGTTTTTTTAATGTACCAACGTCAAAAGTCTATTCGGAAATTATGGATATGAAGTTTGGATTGGTAACTCGGGACACTATTGGTTTCTGCTTGCCGAAACAAACGTTTTATACTTTTTTAAGATAAGCAAAGGTTATGAGGTAGCCAGGGAACCCGATGCATGCAGACAAATATAACGTACACTCAACAGGGGCTTTAAAAAAATAGTGGCGGATATTAGGTCGTTGACACTATATAGTCGTCAGTAAGTAAGCTGTTCCCTTGAACAATGCTCTTACATCGTTATAACCCACTGTTCTTTATCCAAAAAAATGTCTTGCATAAAGTGGTTTAAAAAAATGTCTTTACTGGTCGGTCAATTTTGAATGCAAATGTTGTTGTCCTAATAATTTCAATATTCGATGTGAACATTGTAAATAAAGAGTAAAAATTGGATACACGTATTTATTGGTGACATGTATAACATCAGATAATTATTTTACCAACCTACCCAAAATGGTTCAAATATGAATGGTAGAATTAAAATTTAGTCTGTAATTGCTGGTGGCCATTTAACATCAACTGATTCAACATCAAGACTTAAAATATCTACTTCTGCCCCAACAAAATCGCGTAGACTGGGTTTAGTGCGACCAAAATCTCCATGCACAAACTCTTTCACATAAGTCCCCGCCTGTGTGCACAGGTGTAAAGTAAATAACCTGTTATCACCCTCACTATGTGTGTGTGCTGACATCCGGTGGATACATCTCGGTCTTGAAGCGAGTGGTCTTCGATGCAAAACTCGGATTGGAGTATTTTGGTGGATGACTTGATCCACTTTTTGTTCAAGTAAAGCTAGTTGTTCAATATTTTCAGTTGTGGGTGACTGAAGAAAGCAACATAAAGCAGAATACGACTTAGTTTTCTCTTCCTCGCCTTCCTTTAGGGTTTTGCAATCATTTTTTGATACAATCTAAGAAGCATTAATAATGTTTAACATCCATATATCACTATTCTAAATGGGCGGTGACAGAATTAAAAACAGTGGTCGGAAAATGATGCAACTCGAACGGAATGATGTTGTTTCCGTGAAATTGATATGAACAATATAGTTTGATTGTAGTTAAAATTTTAAAGTAAACAGTATAACAAATACTATTTATTCATTGTTTATAAAAAAGATTTCATTGTTTATATAAAAGTGTAAATAAATGAAAATAATTTATCAAAATAGAAAACATAAATAAATGAAAAATGATAGAAAATTGATAAAATTTGTTAAAATATAACTAAAAAAATCTAATATCTTACCTGAAGATCCCTTACTTTAACATCCTGAGTACTGGAATTAATCATCTTCTGCAGTTCTTTCATGTCTTCCCTACTGCATTTTGAGATGCGGGGATTAATTAGCTCCAAAATGAACGGTCTTCCATTCCCAAGCATTCTCACATCTACATCTTCTCTTCCAGATGAGGAGAAATTGCTTCGGTCCGATTGGAATTTCAGGTTTACTAGGTCGGAAATCAGTTCCTAATGAAAAATGAATATCACATCTTGACTGTTTTTTTGTACAAATTAAACTAATTTAGTAGTCCATTATTTAATCTGTTTTATCCTCAGGGTTAAAAAGGCTTGAAAGTTATTGATTAAACCAAGTCATACAGTTTCAAGGCTTCCATTCACTGTGGATGATTGCGATATTAAACCTACCACTTGGCAGTCAAAGTTTAATTGCTTCACAAAAAATGTAAATTCATAACGTATTTATGCCACTTCCAGTGTTTATGCACCATTTAGACGAAAACTTAGGTTACAAACACAATGCGCATATTCGAACTCCCATGGTTAAATATGATTGTATGAATAATCTATTCAATCATCCAAGGTCTATTAAATAATATACAGAATTAAACATACCCTACCTGTACTGAACTTTCCAGTTTTCGTTGACCATCTAAAATCCATGGGGTTTGGGGTAAAGCACGACTGTACTTGTTATATCTGCATAAGGAAAATGTATATTTTAACAAAATCAAACTTCCATAAAACCACAGTAGATGCTTTAATAGTTGATTTCTAAAAGACTACTGTAAACTCATTATTTTCCAAAACAAATAAATATATTTATATAATCTGATAAAACGAATATAAGTCATAAGCCAACATCATAGTTACCTTCCTGCTACATATACCGGGGTGTGATATAGATCTACATGGCTGACATGGCAAGGATTTTGATAATTTTCACATAATTTTGAAATTTCCTCAGCTGTCATATTAGATAAAGCAGCATTCACTTGGGCTATGGTGATTGGTAGGTTGTCAGTTTTTACCACTTTTGCATGGAAATTTCTGCACAATAATATTTTCTTATTACTTCGGAGCATAATGTATGGAGTTGTAAGATAGTCTAAGCAAAAATCTTAATAATTATCTGAAAGAGATGTTTCAGGTGTGATGTCACACACTTATCCCATCTCCTATCATGAGGACCTCTATATAAACAGTTGTCTGCTTATTTTTGCACATTTTTTTCTCAGGCTTAATTTTTCTACTTAATTTCCTGTTTAAAGCAGTTGAGCTTCTGTTTGCAGAAGTTGCAGCTACTAATCATCTGACAATATAAATGTATGATTTTGACGTTTTATGTCAAACTAAGTACCCTTGTTCAAAAGATCCAATTTAGGTCCAGTGAAAATATATTTAAAAAAGAATACACTAAATTAGCTTCGCCAACCAGACTGTAGGCATGTAGCATATATTTTAATGCCTCTGAATAATATGAAGAAATATTTCTACAACCCGATCTACGGAGATAAAAATAAAAATCTATCCAACCATAATTCTACTTCGCACTTTCTATATTTTCTTCCTTGTTTAAGAGATTTTTCTGGAATTTTTTGTCGTAGATTTGGCAGCATGTTGACCTCACTTGTTTCATGTTTGATGTGAATGGATATTTCCATAAAAGCATTTGTGTCTCGGTGACACTTTAACTGTTCTGTGACAAGAGGCTCCAATAGTACCTGTGCAAATATATAATAAAATACAGTCATATGTTAGGACCCTATTGGAAAGTTTGTTTTCTGTGCGCCAGATTTTTGCGCCAACATTTTTTAACCTAAATTTTGCCCCACGCCAGCAATACTAATTTGCGACACCAAAAGCAAACATGCAACATTTTCAATTAAAACTTTAAAATATAAAGCTAAAAGTATCAAAAATACTGACGTAAATGAAAGAAAGTGTAATCATGCCACGTCAGCATGATTTTTGGATTTTTCTGCACGATGCTCAAAAAAGTAGTCCATGCGCCACGCCAGATATATTCGGCGCATCATACGAACTTTCCAGTAGGGTGTTATGAATTGTACAGAATAATACACTTTTTTCAACCCACAGTCTTCATATGTGCTACATAGAAAAACTTACTTTAAATAATTCTTTAACATCATGTGTATCCTTGTCTTTAGCAGCAAAATTTTCGAATTCTTTTTTGCTGTTCTTGTCAAATGCAATTAGTTGGACTGGTAAGAAATAGAGCAACTGGTAGGAATCGAACTTGTACGAATTATTATCAACTTGATTGGACACCACATTTGCAGAGTTCTGTATAAAGCTTGACCTCAAAATACCAACACATGCCTGGCAACAGCTAGAAATCGTTTTTGAATTTCCATTAGCGCCCTCGACATGTGTGGAAAGATAGATTTGTAAATCTATCTTGAAATTTTCTTCAAGATAGCTGACAATTTCTTGTTCGTTTTTCACCAGAATTTTCCAGTCGCAGCGCAAAAGTCTCACAACGCACCTGGGACAGTATTTTTCGAGAAACAAACTGATATTGGCATTTTCTGTAGTCATTTCAGAACTCTAAAATATTTCCAGGAAGGTATTTTCAATCTCATGAACTGTGCATTCTAAATGATACCTGTAAACAATATCACACGTGATAAAGCGGGGTATTCCCTAAGGGAAGAATGCCCATACAATCTAGTGGGGAAAATGAATAACAAAATAATAACCCTGTCCAACGTAACCTGGCAATCCCAACTCAAAAAAACATTACTCACCCGAACGCTTAGCTTAATCGGCAAGAGTGACAGAGATGGGCAGGCAATCGAAAGATTTTTGGATCGAATTAGCCGCTCGTTA
>CH002794.1:0-34158 GCA_000149265.1 Ciona savignyi
ATTTTCCTTGCGTTTTAACAAAGCTGATCGTATTACGTTAACACCAGTCGCTTTGCTAATAGCTTTTATCACGTCGAACTATCACGAACAGCTGCTCACAAGTTGTGTGTTAACAGTAACTGTATTGAAATCTTCTTAAAACTGAAGATTAAGTTATTATGATAATAATACGATATATTCCGCATGGCGTCGAAATTACTTAAAACTTGTTTTGTTTTTCAGGTTGTTAATTCTACCACCGGACCGGGAGAGGCATTGAGAAACGCTTTGTGGAATACCGGCGATACACAAGACCAGGTGATTTAGTTGATAACCTTCCTAAAACTAGTTTAAATGCGTGGGCGAACAAATTATTTCGAAATCTTGGTTTATTCATCTTATCACGCCAAGGCGTTGAAATATAGTTGGTACAACAAATAACGTGGAAGAGAATATCCTTCAATTATGTGTGATTCCGTGCTTAATTGTCCCCGAAAAAGTGCGGCGGTTTTGATAAAACTCACGTTCAAGATAATTCTCAATACACGGCACTGACTGATGGACGGATAATTAAATTTCGCACTGTAAATTTCAGTCTTGTTTGCAACTATTAGTACACAACTTCGTCTTTGCGATATCCGGATTAAATACATTCCACACAGAAAGCGTTTTAAACCGTGCGTGATTATATCTGCAAGCATGCAATTATGTTTACCTCAAATTCCATTAGCAACGCCGCGAAGTTGGATTTTCCACTCCGTCAACTCTGCTAGCAGACGGCGGTCGCAGAGTGTTGCCAGTATAACGTCTTTGGCATAACTTAACAGTCAAACTCCGTGTCATTACACTTGCAAGCAAATATATACTGATCGGTGCGGCATAACCCACCGGAAGTTAAAACTTGACCTGTAAAAGTAAAACAACAAGAACGCAATATTGCCAACACCTGCATATTCTTTCAACCGGAATACACTTTAACCGATAGATGTGCATCAAATTTCCAAACAATGCCTGCAATTTATCAGTTCGTTTCCACAGCTTTACTATGTAATTTTATCTTTAGCCAAACTGTCAGTTACTTTGTTATTCTGCCGTTACGGGTCGTTAGAAAACCGATAATGTGCAAAATAAATGCCAATGGTGGTTTTACCTTCCTCCTTTCTAATTGTAAGCACCGTAAAAGCAGTATTTACCATCTTACTTTGTGCTTTAACGTAATCACGTTAAAGCCTCCACTGTGTCGATTAAAAAACGTACAAATTTAGAGTGGAAAAAACATAAAAGTTAATCATATTTTAAACGGTAAACATAGTTTAAAAATTAACCATAGTTCAAACGTTAAACTGTCTAAAAGTTAACCATAATTTAAAATTTAATTATATTTTAAAACTTAACTAAAGTTTCACCATAAAAGTTAATTATATTTTAAAAGTTAACCACAGTTTAACCATTAAAGTTAATTATATTTTAAAAGTTAACCAAAGTTTAACCATAAAAGTTAATTATATTTTAACACTTAACCCTAGTTTAACTATAAAAGTTAATAATATTTTAAGAGTTAACCATAGTTAAACCATAAAAGTTAATTATATTTTAAAAGTTAACCCTAGTTTAACGATTAAATTTAATCTCAAGGTCCGCACGTTGTGGTATGACGATATGCACCGGGGATGGAAAGATTTCACAGCTTACCGCTGGACACTTCAGCATAGACCAACCACGGGTTACATCAGGTAAAATTTCAACTTATATATATATTTTTTTTAAAGTCTAAATATATATCTTTTCAAAATTATTTAGTAATTAAACATTTAGTAATAATAAGAAAAAAAAACATTTTTGTAACCTGTCACTTTATGCGTTATGCCCAAAATCTAACTCTTGATTTAAATTCTAATATTTTTTCGTCCTTGTTCACTTACAATATATACGTGTAACATTGCTGGGTAAGATTTCAATTAACTTAATTTTAGCTTTTCATAATCATTTTTAATGACATGTCTCAATAAAAAAAATGTTTCAAAAACCTATTACTTATGAGTTTTCCCGAAATTTTTAGTTTAAATGTCTTAATTAATTATTTAATTCTTCCAGACATTGTTAACTGAAAATGTTTATTTTCAGGGTTACTATGTACGAAGGCAAGGACCTGCTGGTGGACTCTGGGCCGATGTACGACAAAACATTCGCTGGCGGTCGGCTCGGTTTCTACATTTTCTCACAGGAAATGGTCTTCTTTTCCGACATGGACTACATGTGCAAAGGTAGCTTCATTAATAACAATATTTAAAAAAGGGTTATCAAACATCATTGTTAAGATGCAACATACCGGCAATATGGTGGTATGTTTATACTAGTTTACGATTGCGTGTTTTATGCTTCTAACAAAATGGATTGTAAGAAATTTATATTCCGTTTGGTTAAGTAGAAACTAGTTAGTTGTATAATTTCAAGTTGATATATAAAAATTTGCACAAAAACATCTCAAATAGATAGTTTTACACATTTTACCGCAATAACCAAAATAAATATGTATATAGAAACATATACGCTAAAAAAACAATGCTCGGGAGCAACTGTAAAGGAGTGTAATACATTTTTTAAACACGACATCTGGTATTTAGCCGGTTTACATGTACAATAACATCCTTCCATCCATTGCAGACACATAGAGGCGCTATAACTGTGACATGACGCAAGCAAAACGTTCAAAAATGAGGACTTGGCGCCAAAGAATGAGCCGGTGCTGCTTCTAAACAAGATAAACTCGTTTCTTGCCTGTTTCTTGTGTTTTTGCTTTTAATTCTATCGTAAAACTGCCATAACTAGCGAAGAATCGCTTGATGTTTTTATACTAGGCCAAAGCTTCTCTACAGTGGTGACCCCGACGGATTTTATTTCTCGTTTCCACTGTATTGTACAAGTTGTAATGATTTGTAAACCTTTAAATCGTTACGCTGCACCACACAGCACTGCAGTTTATGTTAAATGTTAGTTAACGATAAAGTATTTAAAATGTTTTATGATTTACGTTTTTAAAACAACTTATATTTCAAGGGTAAATTATTCCGCTGTATTGCGCTGTATAACTCGTCACCGTTTGTTCTCTGCTTTACAACAGTGGGTTAAACCCATTAAAATGGTCCTTACGTTCAGCATATGCCCGCTACTAGGCTGCAGCACATCTTTCTTTCTGTTCCCTTTAAGTAGTTTCTCTTTCACTTTTTCATTTTATTTTTCTTCGCCTTTCAAACCCTGTATTGTATATTTAACAACAGGCATCTATCAAGTTTTCTTTATTTATTTTCGCAAAAGGAATCGTCATTTTGTATGTTCTTTATTCAAAGCGAGCCCTAATTTATACGCCATAAAATAAACTTCGAAGAAAAAATTGTTTAGTGTATATTCTGCTTGGTGTCAGACCTGAGATTCTTGGTTTTGTATTAACCAGGCATGTTTATTCAACATAATTGTTCTTGCTCGCCCTTTAACCACATTGTATTGTGATGTCTCTCAAATTGGTTTTGACCGGGATAGACACATAAACTTACAATAATATAATATTTAAAAAATAACTAATTTCAAATACACTGATTGGCTTTGGGATTCTGGGCTATAGTACGGAAGTCTTTGAACGTTTAAAGTTTAACCGGGAATTACTCAATCACGCCTCCAGCGGATAGATGGCGCATATGCACTCCCTTACCCTTGCCTTCACTTCGAAATATATATCGCCATTTCTCCCTAAATATTCATGGTTTATGGCCGTGATAGGAAAGACGCGAAGAAGTTATCACGTGGGAAATCATAAGATTACCCCCAGAGATATTGTAGTGCGGTGTATATGTTTCAGACATTCCTGCAGTTTGACGAATGCGGAAATCTGACATTTCTGTACGCACAGATAAGATAAAACATCTGACTTCTCCGACAGATAGACGAGAGCACAAGAGTTCATACAACTAAACTTTTAATAAGAAAATACACTTAGATACCACTTAAGACATACGTTATTCGGATGCATCAGAGTCATGAATTGACAACAATGCGAATGGACTAATATGGTTCAGGGTGTTAACAATGTGGCAATACGGCCAGCCCATACAGTACGCTTTACACGTTAACATTTAATAAATTTAGTTATATAAATTCATTTTGTTCCAAATTTTTACAATGGAACCGTCCTATAAAGATTTAAAAAAGAACGGAGTTATCTAGCATAAAATAACAATGAAGGTAAATAAAATTCTGTCGACTGGTTTATGGTCACGAGTCTGCCTTTTATTTAACTTTTTTTTATTTTGAATCCTTAATGTGATCGCTAACAAGGCCCTTTTTATATGAAATGTACATGAATCGGTCGTCGTGATTATATGCCCAAACGACTAATGTATGTTTAAACTACAAATTTTGAATCCGTGAAGCCGTTAGTAAGTCTGTTTTTATGAATTAGTAAGAGCATTTTTATGAATTGGTCCCTTTATCCATTAGGCCATAAAACTAAATTCTCATTCCAACCCGGACGACATATTAGTTTAGTGGTTTAGTGTCGCCGTTCAGCCGAAGGGTTGCAGGTACCAAACTGGTCGGTTGTGTCCTTGGGCAAGGCACTTAACGCCGCTTGTCCGAACCCAGTTGAGTACTGGGTTTTACTAAATTAAAGGAACGCATAATTCATACACACCACACTGCAATACCTCCGGTAACCCGATGGAGGGCCCCCTTAGTTTTCCCACTCACGGGGATAAACATTAATATCCTATCCTATCCTAGCCTTTGACTGAGCTTTTTTTTTAACGAGCTAAGTTTCGAACCCAAGATGGGCTCGTCACTACGACCGTTTTTTTATATAAGAGTCGGTATATGTATCGGTCGCCTGAACCATTCGGCCACACGACCAGCCTTTGACTTAGCGTTCAACGAATCGAATTCAGTTATACACCAGCGGCGTCTAGCGAATAACTATTCAGTTGCTATCTTTCACGCGATGTCACCCGACAACGCTTTGTGCCGCCATCCGAAAATTTCGTATTAGAAACCGAACTAAAGCTGTTTTTGCGCAAGGAACTGTGAGCGTTTGAGTAGTTCCCAGTCATTATATTTTCGTCAGTTAAATAAATACAAAATATCTGACACATGAGATGTAGGGCAACTATAAGAATTCCCCGCAAAAGTGTGATTTAATGAACAAAGCAATAAGGTTGGAAATTACGGTAGGATTAATTTTTATTCTCGCGGTGATGGGAAAATTTAAAGTTATTTCACTTCTCCGTGTTATAAATCGTCCCTCAATAAATCGTTTATATAAACCACTGGGTGTTATCGCTAATTTCTCTCATATAAATTCAGTCAATATATTATTATGTAGATAGCTCTACCACAGCGCATCTTTAATCTATATTTATTTGTAAAATGATCGTAGTGCATTTTAGCGACGACATTTTACAATGGAATAAGCAAGGTTTTGTTTGGCTTTTATAGAACATTAAAACAATTCCCTTTGTTGGATAAAAACATTTGATAGCTTTCGATATGACATCTTTCACAACGTGATAGCCAGATATAGCAATTCCAGTTAATGTAACTTCACCATTTTTCAATGTTAATTAACTAGAACAGACAACGTGTCATCATAACATTATAGATAAATATTTTTACTGCAATTATTTAAAATAGCGTTAATTACCACCGTTAATACGAATACAACTCGTTGATGCTAATTTTCCAAATACTTTGTACGGATGTCGCATGTGAGCTGCTACACCGCCCTGGTGGTCCGATGTGATATGAACGGTCGTGTGGCCGAATGGTGAACGCGACCGATACATATACCGACTCTTATAAAAAACGGTCCTGGTGACGAGCCCATCATGGGTTCGAAATTTGCCTCAGTAAAAAAGTGATATGAATCAGCTTACGGGCAGGACACATAGGGGCCTAATCACGGAAGTGCGATACGTTTTCCCCTCGGTGTGAGAAGTCATTTAGTTGACATTGCATTAACCGAGTGGATTAATAGGTTTTACCAAAGCTAAACGGTCGTATCGATAATACTCAAACCTGTCCTTTGGCAGCGATAACCCGACGGCTGACATGAGGTAATCTGACGATTATCCGTGTGATAACGCCTCTTGCGTTTTCCTATTCACGGGAATAAACACTAATATCCTTCGTTAAAAAACGTTTTTAGTAATGAGTCAGCCCATGTATCCTAACATACCCTCGTAAAAGCGGTGGTGGGATTATATACCTCCTCCCGCGCCCAACATAATTAGGCTACCCTACCGCTAACATTTCTTTGGACAACTTTTGGACAAGAAAGCAATAAAAAGCCATTATTCTTAAAATTTTAAGTAAAACACACGGCAGTATGCTGTTTAGCACAAACCAAACCAACATTGCACTTACAGCTCAAACCGGTATTGAAATATGAAAAGAGCAAGACTTTGTTAGTGATTTGGTTTTGTTTTTCTGCATTATTTTTTGGCCGGCAAGGCATTCCGTTTTTCTCTATAGAAATGTTTTTCTGTATGAAACCCGCTTTTCTGTATAGAAATGGTATCGATGTATCGGTCGCGTAAAATAAAGTTCAACCACGGGAAGTCCTTACTTGCCATACAGCGAGTTGGGTGATTTCCAATTTTTAAATTTATTCCATTGTTCTTTTGATCAAAAGAAACTGCTTACGCATGGTATTTTATTCTTTCACATATTACCATTGAATGTAGCATCCTCGGTTGCTATAGTACTTATTTCATTCATTATACTGTCAATCACCACGTTATTATTACATCCGCAGTATTGCGTTTCATTGTCACATATATATTGGTATATATATATCGCACCTTATTTGATTCATCAATATACCACTATTTCTAATTGCGCTACACATATATATAGTGATATATCGCATTATATTTGATGAGATATTTATGTTTATCCAGGTGAATGGGAAACCAAATGGGGAAAACACACTGACAATCGCCAGTTCACTTTTCGCTCACCGTCGGGTTACCGGACCTATTGCAGTGTGCTGTGTATTATTCACACGTTTCTTTAACTTAGTAGAACCCACTGGGTTCAGGCAATGTCCGTAAAGTGCCTTGCCCAAGGACACAACCGACTAGGTAGCGACCAGTTTCGTGTCTACATTATTAGACCACCATAAACACCTACATGTAAAGTGCTTTATAGCTTATCACTTCTTTCATTATTATACCATATTCACAGACCCTATTACATCCATGATCTCATATCTGTTCATTGCATACATTTCCATAGCTCAGGTAGAGAAGAAAAATATAAAATAAGATTTGCAATCGACCGTAGCATGTTTAAATCAACAATGTTTGCATGTCGTGCAATATAGACCTGTCTTAACCCGTTGCACTGCTATTTCTTGGCGGAAAACAAAAATTAAGAAATAGGGAAGGAGGTAAACGGCACATTACAATAAACAAAGGCCGTAAGTGTAAGTTTTAGAGTTGAAATTAGTGGGTAAGGTCAGAAATAGTCCATAGTTTTAGCAAGCAGTTTTACTCATTTTCCTTTCCCTCTATTTACTGTTTTCCTATTTTTCTGGCAAATTACAGAATGTAGAATTGGTAATCATTTTATAGTAACATTGTAGATAAACATGGTTTCGTTTTGAGAAGTTTATATGTACAACAGTAAGCGCATTTTCACATGATTTCGATAATTAAAACGCATTTAAAAAACTGCTTACCAAGCGTATAAGGGACAGGACTCCACATGATAACGAATACCGTATAAATTGACTCGGAAAACTGACAAGATTTAAAGAATGAGAACATGTATATAGGTCAATTGGCTAGAGTTTGGAATTAAGCAGTGGGTCGCGTGTATGGATATATATATAAACATTTAAAGATGCCGTTTTCTTCTGTTTAAGTCCAACACAAAGAATGAATAAGTAATTAAAGTTATGGGTATATCTCTATCCTATGATCTTTGGAGTTAGGTTAGTTTTATACAACGAATCAAATCTGAAGAAGTGGTTATGTACACGTCGACTTCCTTTCTTTAAGCTCTCTTGTAAATGTGGATGGTGTGCTGGCAGTTGGGGCACTGGTGGCGGATATCCTTCAAGTCGTCAATGCACAATGGGATAAAGCAAAGGCAGAAGATCCAACCCCCGAACAGGATAATTGCTCCAATAATCAGCCATGTTAACATCCCAGTTTCAGCGGTGGTAAGAGTGACGACCTGTTGGTGGCAGTTCGGGCACTGACACGCTGTTGGCGCTTGGCTAAACTGCTGCTGTATGATGACGGTCTGACCAGGCACTCCGTACCCCATGCCTGGAGGGGGTGGAGGGACAACTCCTCCCTGTTGTGGGGGTGGCGCGTACCCTCCAGGCTGGCCAGGGTACCCAGGCTGACCAGGCTGCATTGGGTGGCCAACCAGTCCAGGTTGGTTTTGATATCCTTGCGGTGGTGGAGCTTGGTTTACATCTGGTGGCGGTCCAAACTTCTCTCCTTCCGTTTGTTGGTAAGCAGGAGGCTGGGCTCCATATCCGCCTTGATTTTCAGTCATTTTAACCTTTTGTGGTGACCAGCAAATCGAAACAAAACAACGAAAGACCCTAATAACAAATACTGAAAGAAATACAAGTCTTGGTGACTAGTGAAAATAAAAACAAAAAATAACGATTCTTATAACAAAAACTGAAATAAAAAGTCTTTATAAATTAATATTAAAATATGTAAAACCGTGCTAACACTGCTTCACAAGTCTTTTAAGAATAAACAATGTAAGAACTAAAGCAGCGCACACAAAGCTTGACAACTAAAGTATTACCGTATGACTAATACATAATACATACCAATTGACCGCGTATGTTCCAAGAAATAGACGCAAGTAAAGCTGTAACGATCCACTAAAATCGGAATCACATAATTCTATAGGGTTACGGTGATTAAATTTATTACCTAAACGATATTGCTATAAAAACGGGTATGGTAACACTTAAACCGCCGGTGGCAGATGATAAGGCAATTAGAGTGAAAGTCGTGTTAATCAATCGATATTATATAATCCTAAATGTTAAGACCAATATGGGTCCACAAATAACACGGAGGCTGGCATGCCGAAATCAAAATTCTTTTGCGATAAAATTCCTTACTTTTTTTCATTAATTTAAACTCAAAATCCAGTTTCTAATTTTTCCTACCAATTTAAACTCAAAATCCATTTCCCCCTACCGATTTAAACTCAAAACTAGAACTAAATAATTCACATACTCCACTTTTAACTGTCAGGTTTACGACCGTGTCTGTTTATTTTCTTTCTCTGTCATATTATGTGCACAACGCTGATGTGTTTTAACTACCGTAGTTTTAGCGTTTTCCCGCTTTTTTAATCTATGATATTTTCTTCTTTAAAGGGGCAAACACATTACCTGTCTAACTTTTTCACAAAATGCTGAAACCGTAAATTAGTTGGTAATATCTTTTCTTGTTTATTAAACGAAATATTGTTTTACACGGGGCAACACTAAAAAGATGGAACTAATTTTAACTTAACCCTCCCTAAACACGAATCCAGATCTAACCCTAGCTCTTACCCAATGTTTAAAACTAACTCTAATTCCCTAATCTTTATTTTAGTATGCGGAAACCCTCCTTTTAGTTTTTCTTTTTTATTCAGCGTGGGCGTTTTTGTCAGTATTAATGTGGTTCAGCGTAAATGGTGACCAGTCAACTGAAGTTACTGAACCCCTTACAACTGAACCCCTTACAACTGAGCCCCTACAACTGAACCCCTTTACAACTGAACCCCTTTTAACCGAACGCTTTTAGTTGAAAAGGGGATTCAGTTGTAAAGTGGTTCAATTGAAATGGGTTCAGTTGTAAAGGGGTTCAGTTAAAAGGAGTTCAGTTGTAAGGGGCTTAATTGTAGGGGTTCAGTTGTAAAGGGTTCAGTTGTAAGGGTTCAGTTGTAAGGGGTTCAGTTGTAAGGGGTTCAGTTGTCATGGAACCCAGTAAATACCGTATGGTCGGTTATCCCAGCCGATTTATATAATTATATACATAATAACGGTCTTTGTGACAAATCCTTTCTAAACATAGCTCTGTAAAAACGCACGTGACCGAATGTTAAGCTTGACCGATTTAAATATGTTATTATACATTTAAGTTATATTAAGGGACGAGTCTATTTTTGGTTTAAAACTTAAAAACATGTATGCCTAGCTGTCGTACGTCCTCAAGAGTCCCACTATTCGCCACGACTTGCCATATAATGTTTTTTTATTAATACGTATATTTGAGGTGCCCACCCACAATAATTTTCGTTGTGGCTAGTCTATGATGCCTTTATATCTTTCCTTTTTACCTGGCAAATAATGAGTCATTACTAAAATGCCAAATTGACCACTAACAACCATTAGTACAGCTTATATTGGTAAACTTAAGGGAATTTTCCCTTTTTAATTTTCACAGAACATAAACTTTTTAACCACTACACCTAAAAATCTTTATTTTTTACACTTATTTAGGCCTTGTATACGAACACGACGCTGTTTTTACAAAATCATCCTTAAAGGCTACAAATATTCAGGTATGAACACCTACAGAGAACTAAGGGTCATATTACTGTAAAATAATAAGCTAGCTCATATTCGAAATATGTTTGCCTGCTTGGTGCTAAAATAGAAGATATCCAGTTACGATGGTGAAATATAATATGACGGCGAAACTAACGCAGTTTCATAATAGCTACTGCACCGACTGTACTCACGAACTAGCAACTGTTTCAATCTTCACGTGCATAACACGGCCAGTTGTACTGTGTTTGTCTACCATTAAAACATCACATGACGTCTTCTTACGTCACAAAACCAATCTCCTTAGTAAGTTATCAACATTGCGCAACTTGTAAAACATTTTTTTAAAACGACTTTACCTATCCTCTCTGTATATTTCATACAGCTTCGCCATTCACCTGTTATTTTAATCTGACGACGTTTACAGCCGTAAGGCAGTAAAGAGTCTCTGTGTATAAGCCAACCGGAACGCATAGGCAGCCTAAAGCGCTCCACACACATATAGCGTTTTGCGCAATCCTTCGCGTTTCTCGCGTCTCGTCATCCTTCTCGTCAAGCGTTGCGTTTAAGAGAGACGCGAGACCATGCACACACACTCGCGTTTATGATGACGTATTGCGTCAAAACATTCCCACGTGGTTTTGTTTACTGGCCATTAGAACGATTGTATTCACGAGTAGAAAACGAAGTAAGCAAAATAAAATGTCCAATCTCTTCACTTTATTGTCACATGTTTCCAGACATATAACTGCTCTTTCTTTTTATTAATGTTCTATTCATATATCTCACACCATTTTCATAATACAAACAACTTACTTGATATTTATTTTTATTGCAAAATATCAAACGAAGAAAGAGCAATACAGTGCTATGAAATGAAAAATTAGCTATCACAGTTAGCTTGGAAAGGCAGTGTATATGACTAAAGAAATATAATAACACTGAAATATAAATAAAAATATTATTTACAACTAGCTGCATGCTTTACCATTCATTGATACCAAATAACAAATTTGCATTTACAATGACTGGTATGTTCAATATGAAAGTTACAGAGATAACAATATCTGCACAATTTCAGCCATAGTTTCATCGGCTGTTTCCATTGAGACTACATAGTTTAGCAACAGTAAATTTTCCGAAACTATCATACATATCATCCTGCACAATGTTGGCCTGAGCTGCACTTTTTCATATATTCAGAATTTCTCTCCAGAATATGTATGAGGTCTTCCTAGTAATAAAGTGAATGGTTATTAGAGCTGTGGATATCCAGAATCAAATAACGATTAATAAAAAATTAACCGGTAGTGGTCCACATAAATCTGAATATTTTCAATTTAGACATTGCAGGAGCAAAATAAACTGATGTACAATGGTAAAAAAAGTTGTTTACACACAAACAAGTTATGTACAATATGAAAATAACCACCTGCAAATCAACTTTGAAATCCAGCTTTCTTCTTTTGTGCTGTAGTGCAGACTGCAGCGATTCAGCAGGCGAAGGACAATCTATTGTTGACGTCATGGATAGATAGTTCTGTTGGGGTGTTTAGTTTACCAGAACTATCCCTGTGTTGTGTGCCTGTTAGTTATTACTTCACCAGTATACTTGTTAAACCTATTAAACAACTGGTACCTGTACTTGGTTCAAGCAATGTGTGCTAACTGTATTATTTAATGGAAACATGCTACATTTTATAAACAATACAAACCGATACCGGTACTTACAATCGGTGACAAAGGTGATCTTGCAAAAATTGCATATTTTCATCATGTTCCCATGTTGAACATGTCGCCGCACCGGATCCGCTCACTTTCATACTTTCAGCTTTTTTTTCTCTCCTGAAAATCTATTCCTTAAACTTCTCCATATCATCATACATGCCTCTGCTAATAAATGCTATTTACACCAAATTCAACAAACATTGTGTTGTGTTTCAATTCACATATATTATAAAACCACATTAAACAATAAACTACCGGTATACCGTACCTGGTTCTCCTATTTGGCCACTAATGATAGTCCAGGTATTTTCTTTTCTCATCTTATCTTTATAATACTAATTCTTTAAATCATACAGATGTGGACTTGCTTGTACCAAGTTAAGTAACACATTAAAATCTGTTTTTGACATTTTTGGATCTGTGTCATACAAAAATTGTGCTAAAACTTAGTTTAAATGATATTTAAATCCAACTAAACAAATATTTGTTATAATGCTGTAGTTAAATAGTTCTTATTTACGTATTCTCTGGTCTACGTTGGTTTTTATTAAAATAATGAACTTAAAACAGTATCCCTTTCATATTTCTGCCTATTGCGTCTTGCGCTAAAGTTAAAATATTTTTAACTCCGCCGTTTGACGCTATTGAGCCACTTCTCTCGACTTGCGTTTGTCTGGCGCGAGTGTGTGCATGACCCGACGCAAGGAGTTTTACGGCAGACGCGAGGTTTTGACGCGAAACGCTATATGTGTGTGGAGCCCTTATTACAGCGCTAGCATATAACAATACCTAGACCAGCCGTGCTCGCTATTTGTACAGGGCTATCGTCTCGACCAGAGTGAAATGGTTTTTAGTTTCTTTAATGCCTCTTGTTTTCTCACTCTTTTAAGTGTTTGATCATATATTAATAAAGCGGTCTAATGGAGCGAAACTAGTTTTAGTAATACGCTGATACATTCAACTGTACATACAAACTCATATGTATTTATAGAATGCTTATTGACTTATGTTGTTTAATAAACGGGGTTTTCTTACAAAGGATAAGGAAATTTATACACGAATAAAAAAAATTAATAATAAAAAGTTGTTTAATAAACGTGGATTTGTACAATCAGAATTCTGTACGCATGTCATTTCTGCCTAAATATTGAGAAATAGTGTTTGTATTCTCTTGGAATAAAGACGGAAATAACGTATACGCTAACGTGTGACGTCAAATTAGAGGTTGAACTAAAGGTTGCTGCCTCGGCCAATAGTTTAATATCAAATTTGTTTTAAACCATTTAGTAAGCCTACTGCATAACATATATAAAATGGCGTTTGCTGTCTTAGTAAGAGCTTCGCACAGTTGGGGAATAATACGTCATCGTATTAAGGAAGATAAATATTTAATTCTGTGACGATGATTGTTTGTAGATACTATAAAAGTAGATTAGTTAAAAACGAAGGTATAAACTTTTATTTGGGAGAAAGGTTAATGGCGAGATGTTAAAAAGATACGGTTGAACGATTACATAGATATCGCACACAAGGAGTGTCACGAAATGGTCCACTGGCAATGTTTTGCCTTTGCGCCTATCTGGCTCTGTATATACCTATGTATAAGCCCAATTTTTTTATGATGCTAAATATATAATAAAATAGGATTTTCAGTTTTTAAATTCCTGTGAATGCGAAAACGCAATGTATGTTAACACATAGGCAATCGTCAGATCACCTCGACTACCGTCGGGGTACTGAAGCTATTGCAGTGTGTTGTGTATGTTTCAAACGTTCCCTTAGTTTAGTAAAATTTATTATTTCAGACTTCAGGCAATGTTTGTTAAGTGCTTTGCAACTTCATATTTTTTTCTTCGTGTTAAAATTTTCTATCTAATTATGTTGGTTTAAGCGTATGGACCCAACCATTAGATCTATATTTAAACGAACAATAGGCAAGACAAAACGATTTTCTTAATAGAAGTGTAACAGGTTGATTTAGGTGGCTTGTACTCACACGATACTTAAACCTTTATTTGTGGTGTGTATATCTGCTGATATTGCTATAAATATTTGAATGCAGCAGGTAATTGATTGGCAAATACATTGGCAGTATTATGTTTCCCTTTGCTCAGGGAGCACATTTTGATTTTTTTCCGCTGATGACAGGCATGTCCGGTCGCCAGATCATTGGGTAGAACGCTTTTGTAAGGTCAGTTTTCGTTGGAGAGATAGGGAGAATAATTTGTTTAACGCCTTCTGTAGCAGCTCCTGTAAATAGTGGTGCTTAACAGGTGGTTGACACTCTCTTTAGTGGTAAACAGTTTTTCACGGTGTTATAGGAGGCGTTCAACTAATTATTTTCCCTATCTCTCCAATGCAAACTGACCTCACAAAAACGACTGTCACTCAAAATCCTGACATAGGAAGTCTTAGATTTTTTCACAATTTAAAATTGAACCTTGGATCTGCAACCTAAACTCAAAACCCTACAAAATTTTGTTTAAAAATTTTGAGCCCATACCCCTTCGTACATCGGCAACTTTTTTCCAACAAAACAGCTAGCAGATGCACATTCAACACATTTAATTTACAAAGCACTGCTCCACGACTCCAAAACTTTACAGCTAAACGAGAACACCGACTCGCAGCCTAGCACATGCTGCCTTCAACAAAACAAACATTGGGGAATCACCACCATTGTTACTCAGCAAAACACTCGTTTAAAAACAATGACTCGTGGAGGGTACCACTCGTCACATCCTGCCGTTCATAGAGGTCGTAATTGGTTATACGCCATCTATAACAGGTCTTAAAGATAGACCCTTGCGCTTGGTTGTCCACGATAATTACGTGGCGTGTTTGAAGAATCGTATTGTCAGATCACTTTATCGCCATATATGGTTATTAGTGGTTTTACAATACGATAGAGGCATTGCCACACTTGTTCAACCCATTATTCCACTAGGTTTGACCAACGACCTCTATTTATCTTGACCGGGCGATAAGGATAAATCCAATGTAATATCATATGGCCGAATAGTTAACGCGACCAATGTATATATATATATATAAAAAAATGTATTTGGAACAAACTTATCATGGTTTTGAAATTGAGCACACAAAAAATAAAAAAGGACAAGCGTGCACTTTGTAATTTACACATAATGTCTACAACGCATGTGAACGGACCAATAGCTCGGGCAGTTGGTAACTCGTACAGGGATCGCTAGAAGGCCATTTTGCCATAGCTCTAAAGTACAAAAATCCGACTGGTTAGTCTGGCGGTTTAATGCGAAGCCTTTGAACTGAAAGGACGAAGGTTCTGAACTGGTCGCTATAGCTAGTCGGTTGTGTCCTTGGGCAAGGCACTTTACGGAAATTGTCTGAACCTAGCAGAGTAGTGGGTTCTACCAAATTGAAGGAACGTGTCTATTATATAGAACGCACTGCAATTGCTCCGGTAACCCGACGATGGGCGCGAGGTGATCTGACGATTGCCCGCATGTTAACCCTCTTAATTTTTCCATTCACGGGGATAAACATGATTATCCTATCCTAAATGATGTTGAGGTAAATGGGTCTTATCCCAAGAACTTAAGCATTTGGTGTGTAGCATATTTTGCCGTTGTGGCCTAGAGCATTTATGGTATATAGTTGCACAGCCATGTTTAGTCGATACCAAATACTTAATGTATCGCTGAGGTATATAAAAATGGTTTATTACACAGTGAAAGAGCGAAAGAGATAAAGTAAGCAAAAACCAATCTTTGGTAGACCAGTTTAAGGAAGAACTTGAAGTCTGCGGTTGTTTTTATCAGCATTTGCATACGACACCACTCCTAGCAAGGGAACCAGCCCACACATTAGCAGAAACATCACCATAAACACCATTACTGTGTAGTTGGGGCCACCAGAAGGTATTACTGTGAAGTTGCCGCAGAACTATAAATAAAATATAATGGATAAGTACAAGTTCGGTCGTGTGGCCGAATGTTAATGGCGACCGATGCATATACCAACTTACATACAAAAACGAACATAGTGACGAGCCCAATGGGTTCGAAACTTGGCACGGTAAAAGTATATATGGAATAGGTGAGTACGATTTAGTGGCTACATTCTTAAAGCCAGCGATACATATAGCAATTCTATACGAAACCGGTCGTGTCGACAAGCGTATCCTTTAGTTTTACTAGAAACCATGAATCAAATCACTGGGCGTACGCGATATCCGCTTAGTGTCTTAAAGGAAACATCCGTCAAGCTAGCGGTGGTTTCGATTCTACGACTCCCCGGCCGCCAGGCGAAACGTTAAACGTATCTTCTACCATACCACTCTGCCAGTGTTCCAGTACCAACCAATATAAATCACCTGTTGACCTTCTACTCTGCGGGATACGCAGAGAATGAAGTTGGGAGATAAAGATTTGATTTTGACCAGGATACGGCCATGATAGTGTTCAAGGTGAATTAGTCTATGGAGCATCCACGGACCGTGGGTGTGACATAAGTTGAGCTGAAATTAATACAGTTTGATCAATATTTGTTTAAACTTTTAGTTTCTAAATGAGTAATTGGTCTCCACCATAGTCACCCTTAGAATATACAGGGCTAAACTATCGTTGTTTGGAGGCAACACTAAAAGAAAATGAATACGCTACAAAATGAGTATTCTTAACATAAAATACGGGCTTCGTTGCTATACCCTCATCTATGGGTTTATTACTTGCCCACGTTTAGCAAATGCAACACTTAAAGGAAGGAAAGGGGGACGGCAAACTACTCCCCCCTTAAACCCTAATTTCAACCCTAGAATTAACGCTAACTTTAATCGCAGACCTTTCACTAAGCTTAATTCATAATCTTTATTTAATTGTGCAGTTTTTCTACCCTTTCCTCCTTTTAGTTTTTAGATTGACCAACGCCCGATACATATACTTAAATGTATGGTGTTGCCGAGTTTTTTTGCTGTTTTACTTATGCATAGGCATTAAACATATTACTACACTAGCGATAAAATTAATAATTAAGAGCTGCATCAGTAGCAGCAGGTTGCCGACCTATGAACTAAACCACTAAAACTTAATGTTAAAAGTGACGGATGGCTTAGTACCGTTTCGTCAGAAGTGCCGCCATCATCTACTTTGACGTCAATCACGTGATGTTGGGCTCTTTGAACGAAAGTTATCGCAGATCCGTAGAAATTGAACCTGTGGGTAATTAACCGTGAATATGAGTGCGTGGTCAGGACAAGGATTTCTGCAACTTTGTTCGACCAATTACCTTGATGGTTCGTACGTTGGCTTTGAGCGAGAGGTTGCAGATTCGAAACTGTTCGCTAGCTAGTTCGTTGGGTCTCTGGGTAATGCACTTAACGAACATTGCCTGAATACAGTGGAATGATGGGTCCTATCAAATTAAAGGAACGTCTGAAGAAACGAATCATACACAACAACCTGAAATAGCTCTTGTAACTCGACAATGGACGCGAGGAGATTTGATGATTGCCCATGTGATAACGCCACTTGCGTTTTTCCAATCACGGGGATAAACATGAATACCCTAACCTCCAGGAAGCAAAGGTTACTTTTGTTTATCCCTGCATGTAGTCGAAGTAAATTCCGTATAACATTGAATATTAAAGATTACATCTTGTCTATAGTTTGGTTACTGAAGCCGCTACTTTTTTCTCATTTTTGATCGGACCAAGTGTTAAAGCCATGATCGCCAACAAGATCGTTTCGTATAAAATTTAGTATGTGTATCCGCCACGTTACCCATTTGGTCGTATACACTGCAGCCATTACTTTTTAAACGGTGCGTCTAATTCATTTGTGGCAGAAGTGTTCGTTAAGTTGTGCTCAATGCCCAACCAATTTACCAGTCAGCTTATTGGCAGCGCGTTGACCCGTAAGCTTAACGTTTTGTGGGTTTGAATGGGTCATATTTGTGTATGATGTTTTTTGTACTGTCTGTAAAAGATTTGGTTGCGCCAACCGTTTAGTCTTAGAACTCAATTGAAACTGACTATACATTTACTTATATGTCATAGGGTTCGTCTTGACTGGCTTTAGAAATAAGACGTTCTCCGGGCTGTGGTTGCCACAGCCCAATCGTAGTTTTGTCTCTCCAATGCTTAAGTTCGCCGCCGCGAGTGCACTTCGAAATGCGGATCGCACCTACACAGGAAAAGTAAAGGGTAATTTTTGAAATGCTTAGTATGATCTGAGGGTTATGTTTATATCTTTAAAACCGCTTTTCTATGCGAATGGAAAAAAAGGGAATGCTAGTCGAAATACGGTCGAATAGTCACACTTATTCTCGTGGTTGGAAAAACGCTGAGGCCTTTAGCCCATAACACTACCGTTCGTCATAAGAAGTCCGACCCGTTAATCTGCTGGTGGGTTAGTGCGTGTCCATTTAGAAGGATTGTAGGTTCGAAACTGGTCGCTTGCTAGTCGGTTCTGTCTTTCGGCAAGGCACTTAGCGGACTATGTCAGAATACAGCGGATTAATGTGTTTTGCTAAATTGAAGGATAATGTGAATCACACACAACACACTGCAATATCTCCGGTAACCCGACGGTGGGCGCGAGGTAATCTGCCTGTGTGTTAACCCACTTGGTTTTCCCGATTACCTCCCAATATGGGATTAGTGATGGCTTTTTATAAGCTTACTCGCAAGCTGACAAGAACCAAACACTTGAGAAGTTATGTGCAGACCCACACCAATTCTTTGGTTAAACTTATGTGTAAACCCTGCCTTTGCTATGGTTATATGTGTGGACGCGGTCTAAGTTATTTGTCATATTTAGATATAGGTATAAGTTGCATATATACATACCAATGGTGGGTCGTCTAAGCTTGTGGTGTGCTGCAGCCGCATGTGATGTTTTGATTCATGGAAATCAAATATCGTCTCCCCTTCATCATCGGGCAAAAACGTTTCTGGAAAAAGGTCGGTCGATTGGCGACGTTAAGAGTGCAAGGGATATTTTCATTCTGTCTAATCGCCCCCAAAACGTTTCGTAAACTTTATTAGTTAACGATGCGTGGAAAGTGGAAGAAGAAGAGAATGCGCAGATTAAAGCGCAAGCGAAGAAAGATGCGAGCGAGATCGAAGTAGATTTCTATTTAAAAGCACAAACTTAGCTAATAAACGATAACGATAACGACCGTATAAGAACAAACGTAAGTCGGTAAAAATTGAAAATTAAGATTCCACAAAATTTGTCACACAAAGTGAAATTCAGTCCTAACCAAGTTTTAAGAATGCCCGGTAAAAATACACTTTAATAAATGCAGCTTAGACTGTAACGTGTATTTGCCGCAAAAACCAAAAATGTCAAGTGATGGGTTTAAAAGCAGCACCCTTTGTGAGGTCGGACAAACGGCCTTCCGACCGAGTTAGGCGGTAAAACGGAAAACACTAAAAGAAGGGAGAGCGGGATGGAAGGAAGAAGGAAAACTGCAAACTTGAACTACGGAAACTAGTTTTTACCCTCCCCTTAACACTAATCTCAACCCCAGAACTAACCTTAACTACAACCTCATGTTTAAAACTAACTCTAATGTCAAAATCTTCATTTTAGTGTGCAGTTTCCCTCCTTCCCTTCTTCCCGCTCCGTCATGCTAGTTTTCCCCGGTAAAACTAGCATTTGGCAAGATTTTTGTGGAAACCGACGTAGATAGTAACATAAGGGCTTGGGGAATATCGAAAACAGTGGAAAAACTTGACTTTACCACAATATATCGTTGCTTACAGCCAAGGCAATAAATTTTGTTCGATATGTGTCTAAACAAGAATTAAATTTATAGATTTTAACAAATTGAAGACGTACCAAATTTTAGATTCAGTATTTTGTAACGGGTCCCAGCTATCGTTTCGGCGGCGCATATGACGGTTAGAGTCTTTGGGTCCCACGTATGCTCTATTATAAACGGAAGAGCTGACCCGTCTTTACTAAACGTTAAGCTGACTAATGAAAGTCCTGTAAAAAAAAAGTAGTTTGTATCCTATCAGGTATGAAAATCTACATTAAAATATTTATCTGATAACATGTGAGGAAATCCACTTTCTGGGATTATTCATGGTTTTTGTCGGATAACTTGTTAAGGAAATCCATATTAAAGAATTTATCCACAGTTACCATCAAAAACAAGTGCGGTAAAATCACTTTAAAAGATTTAGTCACGGTTATTGTTAAGTAATTTTTAAGGAACATCGAAATTGAAAGATTTATGCACGGTTAACATGGGATAACGTTTGAGAGAAATTTACATTGAAAGATTTATTCACTGTTACTTTTAGATAACTTGTGGGAAAAATCTGCGTTTATTACTTCTCCAGAGATAACTTTGGTTAACTTGACCATGCTACAGGAACAAAGGATTATTAAGATTCAAATATTTATACCAGTGTTGACCAACCTGTTTTCGCCCATAAGTAAACGACTAGAGCAACACTGGAATTACTACCATGTCCATCACTTTGGCATGAAATCCGCATTTGCTTTCCCACTCGCAGAGAAAATGTCTTGGTTATCGTGTTTGCAGAAGTCTGCTGAAGATTTAAGAATATTCTAGAAGTTTCATCTCGTTGCTGATCGATATTGAACCCTGGATTTAGAACAAATTCTTCGCTTAGCTTATTCGTGGACGTATCGTGTTTCACAACCGACGAGCTCGGCCAGTTTGAAAACACAGATTTCGTAGAAGTTTCTAGAAATACTTCTGGCAACGAGCAACGTTGGGAGAATCGACTTTTTCTGTTATAACATTTCTTCACAAATTGTAAATTCGATGTACAGCAAACTTTTTTGTGGCTTGGATTTAGTGAGTATGGCGTTTTCTGGATCGCTGCCAGCAGGTCACGGAAGTCGCACGAACATTTTAATGGATTTGAGTGCAAAGTCAGAATTGATAATTTTGCAAAGTCTTCGATAAAATTTGCTGGAATTTTCATGATTTTGTTGTTGTCCAAACGAAGGATCCTTAAATTGACCAGGCTAGCGAAGTGAATGTCTACAGTCGTGAATTGATTGTAAGACAGATCAATCCTGGGGAATAAAATCATTTTCTTAATTTTGTGATATTACGTATACGAACTTATTACACGCTTATGACGGTGAACCGTGAGATTACCAGCTTTGTAAATCGAAACCAACCGCCTTTCGCTCATGTGTGCCCTTTAACAAGGCGCTTTAATAAGCTACCCTAACACGCAGGCAGCAATTAAAAAATGCCATAGCGATCAACGCAGGGTTCGGCAAGCGAAATAAATTGCCCCAACAACAAAACTTTTTAAAACTAACTCCTGTGAAATTACAAAACAAAAGATGGTCGAATGTAGGTAGGTGGTCAATCACTGGAAACGCTATGTTTTATCGATAGAACTACCGCAAATTCACGGGCGGGTTTGGAAAACAGTTACTAGCTTACAACGGTGTGATTAGTTTGGCGTTTTTTCACACAATGAGATCATAAGACTCCGGCTGGTTGGTCTAGCGCAGCGTTTCCCATACTTTTTTGGTCGCGGACTATTTCCTTACCAGCGAAACTCTTTGAGAACTCAAAGTGCATCAATTTTTAATTAGCGTAAGTCAAAATTGTAGCGTAACTGGACTATGTGCATACGAAAATCAACTTACTGCATTTATAGTTTCAGAAAACAAATAAAAGTTTTGCCAATTGTTGATGTGCTTGCGGACTCATTTAAACCTTCCACGGACTCATTTGAGACCGCGGACTCGGGTTGGGAAACACTGGTCTAGCGGTTAAGTGCGTCGCCTTTCAATCGAAAAAAAGTTGCAGGTACGAAACTGGTCGCTAGCTAGTCGGTTGTGTCCCTGGACAAGGCACTTTACGGACATTTCCTGAACCCATCGGATTAATGAGTTCTACCAAATTGAAGGAACGTGTCTATCATATACAACACACTGCAATTATAGATCCGATAACCCGACGGTGGGCGCGAGGTGATCTGTCGATTGCCCGTGTGTTAACTCCCTTGGTTTTCCCATTCACGGGGATAAACATGAAATAAAAAAAGACTATACCTCTTTAGCTTGGTTAAATTAAGAAACGATTCTGCGTTGCACTTCCTGATAGAGTTATGTTGCAGGTTGACATCTTCTAAGTGGACGAAAGAGGATAGATTCTTAAAGGTATATGATTTTAGATCTTTTTTCTCTAAATGCATTTTCAATACTTTCTTACAGGTATCTCTTTCAGCCCGTTCCACGATAAGTCGAGTGTGACAACATTTGGGCCATCGACATTCGCTGGTAGCATTTTCAAGCCTTTGCCGGGACAATATACTCGCAGTTTTTCTCGCAGAGTAACGCACCTGCGTATGAATGGTGTTAGTTTATATCAATAATAACATCAACTCTTTCTCTTAAATACATTTTTCCGGTCGGGTTTTATCCCAAAAACTGTTGTTTAAACGGACGTTGCAGCAGCATAGGTCGGTTAACTAAGATAACAGGTCTTTAAAGTAATCTGTTTTTTCATATATTTCGTGTACTTATCAATACACTAGGAGGCGATTATATTTTAGACATAAAATACCTAAAACTAATACAAGGCGTTTCATAAGATATTAACAACTTATTTCGTCTTTCTAGATGGTAAACTGATTTAGTGCCGTTGATTATTAAAACATTCGGAGCTGTGTATTGTACTTGATTGATACATTTCCTACTTTGCCGATTACTCTATTAGGTTCACACCATGTCGACTCACTTTATGTCTCCTCAAAAACAAAACAGACTTATTCAGTAGTTGGTTTCGATCCCTCAGCCCTACGGCTGAACTCTATATGGCTTGAGCTATTTGGCCAGACAGTTACAGGCGGACGTGCAAAACGCTTGGGGAATTACAATTGTTTTGGAATTAATTAATCATTTATTGAACGTAAACAGTGAGAAAGGGATAAGCCTTTAAATAATTGGGCTTTGAACTGAAGAAAATTTAATATTTAAATATGGAGTGTCAGCAACCTGTTAACCAATACTCTTTAAAAAAACAATTTTTACAGCTATATGTTTGTGGTCGGTGATTAACTGTTTAAAATCACAGATGGTATATATTCGAGTTTCACAAGCAGAAACTATGGGTCATCAAGCTACCTAATCAACCATGGCAACCGCGTTCCGCATAAGCAGCATATTGCTGTAGTTTAACACAACTAGCGGTTTGTTATTATCACTTCGGATTTTCAAAGATAGTCCGGCTTTTCCGAAGGATGTAACTAGCCAAACCATGGCCTTTTCCAAAGCATATTTAATACACATTACTTAAAAACTTTGTCGCGTCGCGCTAATTTGCCGCAAGATCAAAGAGATTACATCAAAGGAAAACCAAACAAAGCAACCCTTCGGTTTCTGGAAATTTCCCGAAAACTGATTAAAGTTAGGTTTGGGTGACAGCATCTAATTTGTTTGCATAAGTATTCTCTATTGATTAATAATGGGTTTAAAATGGACGCAACGAAAAGTAAGGACAAAAGGTATGTCGACCATGCATGAAATTAATTCGATTCTTTAGTCCAGCGGTTCCCAAACTGGGCGCCGCGGCGCCCTGGGGAGCCGCGAGACTTTGCCAGGGGCGCCGCGAAAGCATGTGGAAGTTGCTGCATTTATTGTTTTTTTTCACAAAAAAACAGTACATGTGTGTTACACCAGTAAAACGTTAATTGAAGATGTTTGAGCCTGGTGTGCAACCCCATACACTGGCATACAGCATTCGTTTTACTTGTAAAATCCATTGTTCGGTGTTATCTGCCACTATTTGCTCACTAACATGGCATTGTTTTCGAATAATGGTTTGTCAAATAACTGCTTTGCATTAATTGACTGTTCGTCACTTTAGTAGTTTAGTGAATAGTTTTAAAGAGTTTTAATGGTTATCCAAATGAATGCTATAGTCTTGATATACAATATACAATATATGCAGTTTGAAAATTTTGGCTTTATGAGGGAGCCGCAAGGTTTAATAAGTTTACAAAAGGCGCCGCCAACAAAAAAGTTTGGGAACCGCTGCTTTAGTCTATAAACCCTACAATGAGAGCAAGCTAAGTGCTTAGGATCTCATCCGGTCGACCCGATGGCAACGTAAAATAAAG
The DNA here is from genome assembly GCA_000149265.1 of Ciona savignyi. Lineage (NCBI taxonomy): Eukaryota > Metazoa > Chordata > Ascidiacea > Phlebobranchia > Cionidae > Ciona > Ciona savignyi. The sequence goes on from CH002794.1 coordinate 24,384, forward strand.
CAGTGCAAATGAGTCTAGTTACCACATGTGCTACTATGGCATATTCCTGCCGGTGCCATCTATAACAACGTATTAGCTGATTTCTCACTCATAGTTTATAATAGCATGGCCATTTTTTTAAAACCGTCGTCTGTACGCTCGTTTTTAAATGGTACACACGCTCCTTTTAAAAATATCTACACGAAGTTCCTTTTCTAAATGTGTTGATAAAAATTGCGTACCTGGCATGTCAAGTAATACGTTAGATAAGCACTGCTGATATCAACATTGAACGATTCCCATAACGCGTGTCAATCAACTGAACCAACTAAACCCAATATCAACTATCAACATTAAGATCTTGTGTAAGAATGCACCAATCTTAGTGAACACATTTATGGTTTGAAGGTAAATAGTACAGAATGGTATTAAGATACGAATATGTTATAAACTAGAGAGTGTCAACCACGTGTTTAACCACCACTATTTGTAAACCACATGTTGTAGGCCATATACTCATGCTACAGGGTCCCTAACCACAATATACCGAGTATATGTAGTTTGTTTCTGCAAGCATAAACGCATGGGTCCCAGAGTTATCAAGCCAAACTTCTTTTCCATGTGTAGTTAAAAAAGAATAAACGTCTTAAATTTACGAACATTTTCACCACAAATATTTTAAATTAAACCTTCAAGCGCTGAAGTGAAATGAAGCTAAATTGCCAAAACAGCCCGATTTAGTTTTTCATGTGTCAGGGAATTCCCCTAGGTTTAGTAGATAAGTTTCTGTTTTTACATATGTGGGTCATGTTATGTAACAATTCTTAAAGTTTTAGTCTGATTTGTCGACTGCTTGTCTTATTTGTCAGTGCGATATGGCATGCCAGTCACAAACGTAATTCAGGAACATATCGTCGTTTTTAACGTAATTACCCTAAGTAAATGTTTTCTTTTCTTTAATTGGCACAAAGTGTCTAATAGTCCAACACTTCGCCAAATCTGATCAAAATTAGAGCAGCCGTTCCAGCGCTATATGCCCCAAAAAGCTAATTTATTGGAAAAAAAACCTTTTGGATTTTAACGTCTCAGGGGAATTCCCCTGGATTCATTACCCAAAATTTTGGTTTCTTCGTATCTAAACCATGTTCTCTTACAAATGTCATATTTTCATTACGATTCCATTATTCCTTTTGGCAGATGTCGGGGCGACATGGCATGCTTGTCACAATCATGATTTGAGAACAAAATCTTATTTTTAGGGTATTTCCCTAAGTACTTTTTTTATTTCTTCTAAGTGTAAATCAGTGACTAATGCACTTACATTCTACCAAATCTTATTCAAATTGGAGCAGCTGTTTAAGCGCTATGCCACAAAAATCTATTTTTTTTAATAAAAAATACCGTTTTCGTTTTTAACCTCCCAGGTGAATTCCCCTTGATTTATCACCCAAAATTTTGGTTTCTGCATATCTAGACCATGTTGTCTAACAAATGGCTTAATTTTATTACGATTCCATTATTCCTTCTGGTAGATGTCGGGGCGCCATGCCATGCCTGTCACAATCATGATTTGAGAACAAAATCTTATTTTTAGGGTATTTCCCTAGGTAATTATTTTAGTTTTTACAAGTGTTAAATCAGTGTCTAATGCACTTACATTCTACCAAATCTTATTCAAATTGGAGCAGCTGTTTAAGCGCTATGCCACAAAAAGCTATTATTTTTTTATAAAAAATACCGTTTTGGTTTTTAACCTCCCAGGGGAATTCCCCTTGATTTATCACCCAAAATTTTGGTTTCTGCATATCTAGACCGTGTTGTCTAACAAATGGCTAAGTTTCATTACGATTCCATTATTCCTTCTGGTAGATGTCGGGGCGCCATGCCATGCCTGTCACAATCATGATTTGAGAACAAAATCTTATTTTTTAGGGTATTTTCCTAGGTAAATTTTTTATTTCTTCCAAGTGTTAAATCAGTATCTAGTGCACTTACGTTCCACCAAATCTTATTCAAATTGGAGCAGCCGTTTAAGCGCTATGCCACAAAAAGCTAAATTTTTCATAAAAAATACCGTTTTGGTTTTAAACTTCCTAGGGGAATTCCCCTTAATTTATCACCCAAAATTTTGGTTTCTGCATATCTAGACCATGTTGTCCAACAAATAGCTAAGTTTCATAACGATTCCATTATTCCTTCTGGTAGATGTCGGGGCGCCATGCCATGCCTGTCAAACCTTTGACGAAAAAAAAAAGAAAAAAAAAAAAGAAAAAAAAAAAACGGACAAAAACAATATGTGTCCCAATTTTTCAATTGGGACCCATAAATACGGAAATACAGGGGCGTTATAGCACCGTAGTAGTCAGATTACCTATATATTGTGTACCGTCGGGTTACCGTACTATTTCAGTGTACTAAATCCGACGAAGCGACAAAGTTTTGTTCACCCATTGAATCACTGGGATATGAAAACATTTACCACGTGTCTTTGATAATTTGTTTAAATCTTGTCATCATGGAACCACTTAAAATGTAATTATGGGTCCCATTTGAAAAAATGGGACACATATTGTTTTTGTCCGTTTTGTTTTTTTTTTTTTTTTTTTTTTCTTTTTTTTTTTTTCTTCGTCAAACGCTTGACAGGCATGGCATGGCGCCCCGACATCTACCAAAAGGAATAATGGAATCGCAATGAAACTTGGTGATTTTATAGACAACATGGCCTAGATATGCAAAAACCAAAATTTTGGGTAATAAATTTAGGGGAATTCCCCTTGGACGTTAAAAACCAAAACGGTCATTTTTTTCTAAAAAATTAGCTCTTTAGGCCATAGCGCTTGAACGGCTGCTCCAATTTGAATCAAATTTGGTGGAATGTTAGTGCACTAGTCACTAATTTAACACTTAAAAGAAATAAAAAAATTACCTAGGGAAATACCCTAAAAATTAAACTTTTGCTGTTAAATGATAATTGGGACAGGCATGCCATGGCCCCCCGACATCTATCAAAAGGAATAACGGAATCGCAATGAAACTTGGTAATTTTTTAGACAACACTGGCCTCCTATGCCGAAAACAAAATTTTGGGTAATAAATTAAGGGGAATTCCCCTGAGACATAAAAACCAAACGGTCATTTTTTTCTAAAAAATTAGCTTTTTAGGGCATAGCGCCTGAACGGCTGCTCCAATTTGAATTAAATTTGGTGGAATGTTAGTGCATTAGTCACTGATCTAACACTTAAAAGAAATAAAAAAATTACCCCGGGAAATACCCTAAAAATCGGATTTTGTTCTCTAATTATGATTGTGACAAGCATGCCATGTTGCCCCAAAATCTAGCAAAAGGAGTAATGAAATCGCAATAAAAATTTGACATTTGTAACAGAACATGGTATAGATAAGCAGAAACCAAAATTTTGGGTAATGAATCTAGGGAAATTCCCCTGAGACGTTAAAAACCAAAACCTATTTTTTCTAAAAAATTAGATTTTTTGGGCATAGCGCTTGAACGGCTGGTTTAATTTTGATCAGATTTGGTTAACTGTTAGACCATTAGACACTTTAGGCCAATTAAAAGAAAGAAAACATTTGCTTAGAGTAATTCCCCTAAAAACGAAGATACGTTCCTGAATTATGATTGTGACAGGCATGCCATATCGCACTGACATCTCGAACAAGGAGTCGACAAATCACATTAAAACTTTAAGAATTGTTACATAACATGGCCAACATATGTAAAAACAGAAACTCATCTACTAAACCTAGGGGAATTTCCCCTTATTTCATTACAGCGCTTAAAAAGGTTTAATTTAAAACATTTAGGGTAAAATGTTCGTAAATTAAGATGTTTATTCATTTGTTAACTACACATTGAAAAGAAGTTTGGTTGGACAACTATGGGACCCATGCGTTTATGCTTGCAGAAACAAACTACGTACTCAGTGTATAAAATACAAATTGTGGTTAGGGACCCTGTAGCATGAATATATGGCATACAAAATGTGTTTTACAAATGGTGGTGGTTAAACACGTGGTTGACACTCTCTAGTTATATTTTTATCTTGTCATTTGCAATATCAAACCAATAGCGTAACAAACAAAACTTACGTGCAGACGAAGGGGCATCTTTTAGCAGCAACGCATTTCAACAGTTCTGGCACGAGACATAAAATTCCAATCAAGTATTTCCCGACCATAGTTAGTGAGCTTGCAGTATATGTTACGTCGTTATCCTCGAATGCGACTATCATCGATTGCAATTGGAAAACTACATTGAAATGAAATACTCTCGAGTAATATTGATTTCCATCTGCTTGAAAGCATATACAACCGACGATGTTTTAATGCTTAATCGTGCAATCGAGATTTTATCTGCCAATTGCGAGTGCATTATAAATCAATAGAACGGCGCATAATGATCACTTTTCTTCTAATCTTACATAAGAACTTCATTACCTAATTAATCTAAAGATAAGTGATTAAGGTGTAGTGTATGTACATATTGTTGTTTTACCCGATCTACTTCGCAAAAGGCGTTCTATGACCACATGGCAAAGGACGTGCAATGATTTGACTCGAGACAAATTAGAACTTACAAAGACTTGACTTTGTCACGAGTCAGAATGTAAAAATGACTTGACAGCTTGGGGTGTTAGTACGTAGACTTTAAGTCGAATGGTTGCAGATTTAAAACTAGCTAATCAACTGTGTCCTTGGGCAACACACTAAGTGAAAATTGGCTATCTCAGTACAAATTAAATTTGGTTGTTTTACCATTCGGCCACACGACCGCACACCTTTTAATCTTATAAATACCCGACTGAAAATGCCCCTGTAACCCGACAGTGGGCGCTAGGTAATTTAACGATTATCAGCATGAGAACGTAATATGGCTGCCCGTGTATTACCGCCCGTTACTTCTTCCAATTCATGAAGGTGACTTTAACTTAATCTTAAACCCAAATCTGGACCGGCATCAACGTTCCGTCGATAGAAACACAAAATCAAAGTACAAGATAACCGCGTATATGGGAACTTTTGGACTGGAAGATATTTTTCGGATAAAAATCGTAACACAAGGAAATATACACGTTTTCAACTAAATCCCTACTCAGCGAGCCGTATTGATTTTTTTCTGACGTCGAGACGCGTTACCCCGAAAGTTAATGAATGTGACATAGTACCTAGCGTCAAATCAGACCACGAAATTGTAACTATGACCCTTCGTCTGTTTTCTAACAATCCTGGAAAAGGTACTTGGAAGCTTAATGTCTCCTCATTGGACGATGCGAGCTGTATTTGCACGCATAAGCCATATTCCGGTGATGGTTTAAAATGGCCTGCAAACCAAATAAAGTATCTAGGCGTAGAAATCCCTTTTACTGGAAACTCACAACGTATTTTAGACCTTAATCTTGCGTCACCACTTAAAAAAATTGAAGCTCTTTTAAAGATATGGTCTGGGCGCACATTAACTCTGATTGGAAAAATAACCATTGTTAAAGCCCTGTTAATACCACTTCTTACTTTTCTCTTTAGGATCAGATAAAATGGCGGCCGTTCCTAATCAAGGAGCGGTAATTATGAGCGTTCCAGTCCCTGCACAATCTCCAAAGCTGAAGAAATACCAGAATATCATGCTTGGCCTGGGTGTAAGTAGAAACCATTAGAACGATTAAAGTGTTTTACAACCGGTTAGCTTTTAAAGAAAAGACGAAATTCATCCGGCCGGTTAGTCTGGTGTTTAGTGCATCGCCTTTTAATCAAAGATTGCAAATGCAAAACTGGTCGCTATAAGCTAGTCCGTTGAGTCCTTGGCAATGCATTTTACAAACATTGCCTGAACCCAGCGGGATAAATGGGTTCTACCAAATTGAAGGAACGTGTCTATCATATACAACACACTGCAATAGCTCCGTTAACCCGACAATGGACGCGAGGTGATCTGACGATAGCCCGTGTGTTAACCCCCTTGGTTTTCCAATTCACGGGGATAAACATGAATATCATATTCTATCCTTTTTTCTCCCGGAAAATGTTCTAATCTAACAATATAACAGATTATATTGCAAAGTAAATAATATTTGGAAACTTTTGTTTATAGATCACCGAAACTGTATTGGGAGCATTAAGCATGCTGTTGGGTATCGTGGTTATTTCGGTGAATGGAAAAAGATATGGTTATTCCACATATGGCCTGTACTTTAATTCCAATGGTGCCGCGGAGGGAATACGGTGTGGAATTTGGGTAAGGATTATTTTGATGGTTAACCATGTAACACTCAAATTCCCTTTTATTTACGTAAGCAAAAGTGAACTAACCCAGACATATGGCCAGCGGAAAGGGTTCGGCCCGTGAAGGGATTTTGACCGGCCCGGCATACTGTATCTAACCTTACCCTGTAATGTAGACTGTATCTAACCATATCCTGTAATTGGGACTTAATCGAACCATACCCTGTAATGTGGGCTATATCTAACCATACCCTGTAATGTGGACTGCATCTAACCATACCCTGTAATGAGGACTTAATCGAACCATACCCTGTAATGTCGATTGTATCTAAACATACCATGTAATTAACTTATTAAATACTACTTATGTAATAATCCGACCCATCAAGAACCTAATTTTCCCACATATGGCCCTCCGACTAGAGAAGTTGCCCACCCCTGAACCGACCGCTACCAGTGCTGTATAATCAATTACATCTGAAATATTAAATACAATTTGTAAAAATATATAAAAAAGATCGAATCACAAGATTAGTAATAAATATAAAAAAAATGTCATAAAAGTACTGAAAGTATTAAATCGTGACGTTGCAGACATTGGTTGCAGGCATTCTTGGCATCTCTGCATCTCGTACCCGCAAACATCCATGCGTGGTAAGTAGGACATGATATTCATGTTTATCCCCGTGAATGGAAAAACCAAGTTATCACACAAGCAAATGTCAGATCACCTCGCACCCACCATCGGGTTACCGGAGCTATTGCAGTGTGTTGTGTATAATTTACACGTTCCTTTAATTGTGTAGAACCCATTAATCTGCTGGGTTCAAGCAATGTTTTGAACCCATGATGGGCTCGTCACCAGGACCGTTTTTAGTATAAGAGTCGGTATATGTATCGCGTAAACCATTCGGCCACACGACCGTACGCCAGCATCGGACACAAACACCAATATCGTCACCTTATAAATTCTTCCTAATATATTGTATCCACAGATAAACTGCCACATGGGTTTCGCCATTACCGCCGCCGTTTTTGCTACCTCCCAAGTTATAGCTTCGTCCATTCTTAGTATTTTTTATCGAGTAAGTTCTTATTTGGTAAACATACAACTGGAAGTAATTGTCCCATGTCCATCTTCTCTTATGATAACTGATGCTGCGTTCAGTTATCAAACAGATCTGTATATAAATCATATAGCCAAAAGTTCTTACATTTAATAAGTCAAAATAAAGTTATATATTTACAGACAAAAGTTCAAACGGGGTTAGCAATTACTATAGCAGTTATCGGTTTCATCGCCCTTATTATCAACATCGTAAGTGCAAGTTATTGTTGCGCTCTCTATTTTGCTCTTACCGGTGGACCAGGTTGTTGTGGGAAAGGTTGCTGTGGAGATGAGGTATGTTTAACTAACCCCGTAGGGCCTATCTGTTTACACGTATAGGGAAGGGTGACACAGCTAGGTTATCGGAATTATTGCAATGATTTAAAGTTAGATAGGATATTCATGTTTGTGTGGGAAAACCCCGTGAGTGGGAAAACCAAGTTGGTTAAAACACAGGCAATCATCAGATCACATCGCGACCAACGTCAGGTTACCGGAGCTATTGCAGCGTGTTATGTATGATTCACACGCTTCTTTAATTTAGCAGAAAACAATTAATCCGCTGGATTCAGGCAATGTCTGTTACGTGTTTTGCCCAAGGACACAACCGACTCGTTAGCGATCAGTTTCGAATCTGCAACCCTTCGGCTGAAAGTCGTCGCCAAAAACCACTACACTAATTTGTCGGACTAATATTAAAATAGTAAAGGGATTCTATTCTGTTCTTTTGATTTTGCAATAGTTTCGGACATTAACGAATAAGAACAAGGTGCTGAGTTTCTTGCAATTGTCGTCAGACGGCCGACCCTGTAGTCGACTTCGAACCGCCAAAATATTGGTATCTAACTTATGTGTTTTTAGGTAATGACACAACCAGCCGGACAGAACGTGGTTTATGTACAGCAGCCTAACAATCAGATGTCTTACTATCCCGCAGTGCAGCAGCCTCAAACCGTTGTTCAAGGTCCAGGTAAATCTTGTATTAGGGTTATTGGCACCAACTATTCGAAATAATTGGGTTCTTGAGGTAATCTGACGATTGCCCGCGTGATAACCCCCTTGGTTTTTCCATTCACGGGAATAAACATATGTTAAAAATGCGTCTTCTTTATGTTACTTTGTATTGCCCAGATGGTCAGCAGTATATTACAACCCCCTACCAACCAGTCGTTATGCAGCCGGGAGTAGTTGTGCAAAACCCTGCGACCTCTGTCATGCCCCAAGCGAACGCACCCTTTGTTGCACCACAAACAGCCGTCGACGGATCGGTTTACGCATCAGACACTGCAGAGCAAAATCAAGACAAGTCTTCGATGATCCCACCAGCATACAACAACTGACATTACCAAACCTGTCCCCGCTTAGAATCTGCATTGTTGTATTCGCCATATACTAATAATTATAGGTTATAATTTATAACCCTACTTACCTCGTTTAAACGCTGATATTTGTCCTAGCGTCTACTAAATATACGTTCTATGCTAACAATTATAAACCACTTACCTCGTTTAAACACTAATATGTCTCCTGGCGTCCACAAGCAGGGGGTGTATATAGACATTTAAAGTCTTAACCTTAGTATGCATGTTTTATAGAAGTAGGCCTACTTACGTTGGTGCATAAAAACAACAACAAAACAAGAAAAATTCAAAGTGAATTATCAACTGCCGTTGGGAGATATCATAAAACAAAGAACATCGTCCACAAAATAAATGTGCGAAACACGACCGTTGTTCGTTTATTCTCGGGTTCGGCCAGAAGTTCCATGGCGTGATTTACACAAAATTTGACATTGCACATATAATACATGTTAGCTTTATAAAGTTTAAACTATTAGGTTATTTTATTCCTGCTCTTAAGGAAGGTCCGAGCGAAATGATCACTGGTAAGCGAGGCTAAGCGTTAGGGGTTTTCCCGTGATACGGTTCATGGTGAATGTGGAGTAACCGAAATCTGTTTTGGTTTAAAATTCAATGTAGATTTATTTTGGTTTTAAAAGAAAAACTGTTTTTATACGAGGTAATGGTGTATTAGTTTACCTATACATTTATATTTAGCTAGTTTAACTTGGTGGTGGTTAAACACGTTGTTGACGCTCTCTAGTTTAGTTTGCAATTCAACCAATACGATAGCTTGGTGGGTCACTACGTTGACTTTTAACGAAGGGTTGTAGGTTCGAAACTAGTCGCGAGATAGCTGGTTGTAACCTTGGGCAAGGCACTTAGCGGACATTGCCTGAACCCAGCGGAATAATGGGTACTCCCAAATTGAAGGAACGTGTAAATCATAATACACTGTAATGGCTCCGGCAACCCGAAAGTGGGCGCGAGGTGATCTGACGATTGACCGTGTGGTAACTCCCTTGGTTTTCCTATCCACGGGAATAAACATGATTAGACTATACAATGCGCACCCAAGAGCTATTTTTAACAATTTGGTAAAAATAAATTACT
>CH002794.1:34258-63052 GCA_000149265.1 Ciona savignyi
TTAACACATTTGGTAAAAATAAATTACTCGATGAAGTTCAAAGACCGACGTTTTGCCGGTTTATTCTGCTTGTCTTTTCCTATATTTTAAGTGCAAATTCATTATTTTTTTGTACAAACAAAAAGGAGAGAACACAATATAACCTAGGATAGGATAGGATATTTATGTTCATCCCCGTGAATGGAAAAACCAGGGAGGTAAACACACGGGCAATCGTCAGACCATCTGACGACCTTCGTCGGGCAACCGGAGCTATTGCAGTGTGTTGTAGAAGATACACACATTTCTTTAATTTAGTTCTTTTATTTAAAACCCATTAATCTGTTGGGTTTAGGCAATGTCCGTTAAGTGCCTGCCCAAGGACACAAGCGACTAGTTTCGTACCTACAACCTTTCGGTTGAAAGGCGTCACACTAAACCACAGGACTAACCGGTCGGACAACTAATAATTAAAAATGCATAAAAATATATTGATTTATGAATGAGCACCCGGTAATATGTATTTACAAAAGTAGGTAAGATTTAACAAGGGGTTAATCCAAGCGAAGAGGTTTAGATAATGAAGATCCAGGAATATGTTATTATTCGAGTCGTGTTTTGTGCCACGAGATGGTGACAAAGAGCCTTCTAATGGTTAACCTATACCAATTTTTTTGTTGTAAGAGGCGAATGGTTAACGCAGTCGTTTGTCTAGTCTAGGTACTTGGTTCGCACTCCTTTGACCACTTGATGGGGCTGTGTTGGAGAGGCACTAAGTTAACATTGCGTGAACTATCGTTGATTCAATTGAATGGAACTGTTCAAAACTTCGAAATCCGATTGTACGTTAAAGGTGCCATGTTTTTTAATCTCGTTTGTGTTATGACGTCATAATGACTGTTATTTTTGTAATGACGTCACGAAGACTGCCATTTGTGTTATGACGTCATGACGATTATCATTTGTATTATGAAGTCATGATGACTGATGTTCATGTTAAGACCTAATGACGACTGTCATTTTTCCACCCACGAATCTAAACGTTGCCATCTTTACTACCCTAAAACCATCAACATTTTACTTTCTATTTTAAAATCTATTTTATTAAAGTAAGCAACGAAACCTGATGACCGAAATAAAAAAAGTTACACAAAGTCCACAGTACAATGTCTGTTGATGAGTAAAATAACATGATATCTCACACAGCATATAAAAGTAACTATCTTACTTGATCAACAAAAAACTATTTTAGAATTATTCTGATCAACAAAAAACATTTTTTGAATTAATCTGATCAACAAAAATCATTTTTAGAATTAATCTGATCAACAAAAATATTTTTGGAATTAACCTGATCAACAAGAAGTAAAATGAAATATAAAAAGCAGATAAAAATATGCGAAGCATATGATTATCAAAGAAATGTACAAAAAGAAATAAAATCTACACAAACTCAACTGTAAGCTGGTGCTGTTCAATACCCTCCCAATCCAATTCAGGAATATAAGGCAACTTTTTCAAGTGATTTTCAGCCTTTTTAGTTTTTTCCTTTTTTTCGTGCTGTTTGGGCTTTACTTTTTTAATGACCTCTTCAGGTTCTGAAATTATTTCGTGAGCATTGTTCTCTTGTTGAGTTGATAAGTCTGGGGAGTCAACTTGCCCGAATAAGTTTACATTGCATTCGGAAAGACGTTTTCGATGTGTTTTTGGAGATTTCCAACATGGCTGCTTTTGGTCAATTCGTGGTGCAGGACCAACTAACTGTGTTCGTTTTGAGTTTTCTTTCTTGTCGTTAACTTCTTTTATCCGAAGTGATTTCCGACGGACTGATTTTCGCTCAGACGATTTCCGAGATTTTAATATTGGGGACCCTAAATCCACGTCGCTTAGTTTAGGAAGTTGTTGTTGCGTGTTTGTCAAAAATTTTTCAAAACCAAATAAATCTTCTTTAGGAGTTTGACAATCGTCTTGAACTCTGCTGCACGATTCAGCAGAGCCTGGTGTCGATGTGTCAGAACCAATTCTGTTATTAGACACACAATGTAGGGTTTTAGGTTTTATAGATTCAACCCTGCAAATTTCATTCCCTTGTTTATTTGACTGCACAGCGATTTCTTCATCTTTAGGAGCACTAATTTGGCTCTTTTTGGATGGTTTCTTTTTTGTTGGTGCCGTTTTCTGGACTTTTCTGTGGCTGGAACACTTTTCTGTAGCAGCTGATAAACGTGTCAGTATAACTTCAGGTTCCTTTTCATGATTCGATGTATTGAGCCAACTGCGAATATTCGACTTCCCAGTGGGTAGAAGCGACGATACCGGTTCTAGAAATAATTTATTTTTGTTAATTCACAGATCATGAAGTGGATATTATTTTATGTCTTTAGGTAGAATGTAAATTTCAACTAAATAGCTTGGTGGGTTATTGCTTCGCCTTTGAGCTGAAAAGTGGTGGGATTGAAAGTAGGCAAGTTAGTGGAAGGTGTCATTGAGAAAGGCACCTCAACTGGACTAAGTGAATAATGATTTGGGCTGGAAATAATCTGACAAATAAATGTTTAATAATACCAAATTATTTTTTTTTATATTTTAGAGGGTAAAACAATTTAAAATAATAACAAAACAAGTTATTGAATCGAAATCAGCCCATAGATACATTATGACATATATCATCCTGATTATCTTCGCCAAGACTAATTAGCTCTTGCATTTTATTGTGCCTCCCTGACTTTTAAGTTAGAGTTCTTATTTTAAATTTCGAGCTATTCCTTTTCTTATATACTTACATGGGTAATTTAAAGTACAACAATAAAATAAATTGAATCCCATGTGGCGAGTTACCAGAATTACCGCATTGTGTGGCACTAAACAATCGCACTTTTCTTTTACATTAAACGTACGGAGAAAACTAAAAGGAGGGGAAAGTGGAAAGAAGGAAATTGCAAATTAAAATGAACATTAGTGCATTAGAGTTAGTTTTAAACACTTAATTAGCAGTTACCTTCAGATGCGACTAGAGACAGAACGGTGGTCTGGTTTTTCTCTGTTTGGTGGCGCTATTTATTTTTTTGGAATTATCTGGGGAGTGACTATTTTTGATATTAATGTTAGGGTTGGGGTTAAAGTTAGTTCTGGGGTTGAGATTAGTGTTTGGGAAAGGGTTAGAATTACTTTCCCTAGCTTTCTAAGTGATCTAAGTGATCTAAGCGGTCCTGTAGTCTTTAGAGGCCCCCGCGACTGAGTGGTCTTATGCTAGTTTTCGCACTTACTAATCGTCTTCCTTGTTCCTCTGGTGGTCAGTGTCGCCGCCTGTAACGCGGGAGACTGTGGTTCGATTCCCCGACGGGGAATTTTTTTCGGCTTTTTAACTCTTTTGTTTCTTAGTTATAAACAAACTCATCATAACGCCGCATTCAGCTTGTCTGAGCATTTTTGGAATTTGTCCAAGCATTGGCTAAAGTAATCGATCTCTTTGCAGTTTTTTTATTGTAAACACTATTTACTTAAAATGCGTAAATGGTGTAATAAACATGGGGCTAGAGTTAGTGTTAGTCTTGCGGTTAAGTTTAGTGTTCAGGAATGGGTTAAAATTAGTGTCCGTAATTTTAGTGAGTAGTTTTCCTCCTCCCCGCTTTAGTACAGCTGATAAATAGCGCCATCCAGCAGAGAAAAATCAGACTACCGTTCTGTCTCTAGACGCATGTGTTACCTTCGTTACCTCCTTTTAGTGTTGCCCACGTTGTACTAACATTTTTGTATAGTAGCTAGGCCTACATACTTTTACAGTATTCTCCATTCCAGCAATACTGGATATATTGCAAAAACTATCAGACCTACCTTTTTGGCCATTTCGCTTGCGATTTGGCCTGCTTCTTAATTGACGAATTTCACCCGACATTAAGTAATAATAATCTAAACTTAATTCAAAACACAAAAATGGTGACACATTTATAATCAAACCACCAAACTCGTTAAACTGTTGGTTGTTGCCAAACAATAATAAAATTCCCGCTTCTGTTTTTTCTCATAGAAATAATAAGAATTAGTGTTAGGGGACTATAAGTTTCTGCTTTTGTAGGGTCGTATTGGTACGTATACCAAATTACATACAAAAAACGGTCCTGGCAACGAGCTCATTATGGTTGCAAGACTTTGCGCAAAAAAAGTTTCTGCTATTGTACGTTCACGCAATGGCAATTTTAGTGACGAGCATATTGCGTATTTAAAGTTTAGCGCAGTAGAAAAACCTGCCTTTATAAAAGTTACAAAAACAGTATAAAAGTTACAATAAGCTAATTTAATGAAACCTTAGCTTCTACCTAGTTTTTATTAAATAAAGCGAGCCCAATAAAAGCTAAATGTGCTAATATTTAACGGTAAAAGCTGATAACGGTAAAAGCTAATAACGGTAAAAGGTAAAATAACTGCTAGGATAGTTTAGGATAGGATAATCATGTTTATCCGCGTGAATGGGAAAACCAAGGGGGTTATAACACAAGCAATCGTCAGATCATCTTGCGCTCATCGTCGGATTACCGGAGCTATTGCAGTGTTTTGTATATGATAGAAACGTTCCTTCAATTTAGTAGAACCCATTAATCCGCTGGGTTTAGGCAATGTCCGTAAAGTGCCTTGCCCAAGGACACAACCGACTAGCTAGCGACCAGTTTCGCACCTGCAACCTTTCGATTGAAAGTCGACGCACTTAACCGCTAGACCAACCGGCCGGACTGCTAAAAACGGTAAAAGCTTACCGCACACTTTTCTTCGAGGCTTAGTGTAATTTTTGTTTTATAAACAATAAATTATTTTTTTTAATTATTATTTATTTGGTTTTAGGTGGCCACGTCTAATTATACAGAATTTTAATAATTTATTGCTTTTTTTAGACGTGTTCTAACGACTGTCGTTTTGCCGTTTTCCCGTTTTCCTAATTTTTATCAATAGTCCTGCTTCATGTTTTCATCGTGGAAACAAAAAATAAACTAAACTAAACTAACTCATTAATTTTTATAAGGTTACACATCTGTCGGACATCATTTTGTGAGAATTTCCCACAATCCTTACGTTAATTGCACCGGTTATACAAGAAAGCAACCCACTAAAGTAACACTATACGTTGTAAAACGAAGACGCGCTGTTTTATTATATTCGCACCCATTATCAATTTCATTATATATTGACTTGTGTTGTGTTAGCAAAATAGTCAACTCGGGATTTACCACCTAACCCTTATTTTGTATAGGACTACTATCACCTAAGTTGTTCTACCTTAAAAACGTTAAAAGTAGTGGTCGTTCACACGTGGTTGGTACTTTAGTTTATATGAGTGTTTTGCTGAGTAACAATAGTGGTGTTTTCTCAATGTTTGTTTGGTTGGCAAGATTTTAAGTGACAGCCCTTTTTGTGAGGTCAATTTATTTAATGTTATACCGTTATTTTTAATGTCATTTCATCTTCTTTAGTGGTGTTGCTATGCTATAAATCTAATAATAGTCATTATGTTATAATTAGTCATAATATGATCCAACATACAACGTTCTACTGCCTCCACATCATACATAATTACTGTCATTAATCATGACAATGACGTTTTAACTTCCCCAGTGTAAAAAGCAACCAACGAATAATAAATAGGAGCTGTAGTTTGGTCTAGTTGAAAAATCTCAACCAAACAATTAACTTGTTCAGTATGTGAGTAAAATGTGGTATTTGACGACGCAGTAACCCACCAAGCTAATATAGGTCGGAGAATTAATAATAAAACAAATTAATATAGACACCGATGCTATTTATAAGTTGAACGTAATTTGCAGTGCTTCCTATCACCGGGTGTTTGTCAGTTATCAATCATCCGTTGAATACCTGCAAGCACCGTGCTTTTTGTCGTCGATTTTGCTATGAAACTGATTGTTCCAGTTTCCTGTTTCCTGATTTAGTGCTCACTAGATTGAGTGGTTTACTATTATATCGTAGAGTTTTGCTATTTAAAATATTACACGCCGAACGACGTAAGACGAAAATAATAAGTTTACAACACGTTAGAGAGACAACGCCCAGCTTGTTTTACCATAAAGTGTTTAAGATGGCGTATAACCAATTAAGACCTCTATGATTGGCAGGATGTGACGAGTGGTACCCTCCATGAGTCATTGTTTTTAAACGAGTGTTTTGCCGAGTAACAATAGTGGTGATTCCCCAATGTTTGTTTGGTTGAAAGCAGCATGTGCTAGGCTGCGCACCGGTGTTCTCGTTTAGCTGTAAAGTTTTGTAATCGTGGAGCAGTGCTATGTAAAATAAAGGTGTTGATTGTGCATCTGGAAAAAAGTTGCCGATGTACGAAGGGGTATGGGCTCAATTTTTTTAAACAAAATTTTGTAGGGTTTTAAGTTTAGGTTGCGGATCCAAGCTTCAATTTTAAATTGTGAAAAAATCTAAGACTTCCTATGTCAGGATTTTGAGTGACAGTCGTTTTTGTGAGGTCAGTTTGCATTGGAGAGATAGGGAGAATATTTAGTTGAACGCCTCCTCAAACAATGAGTGTTAAATGCTAGATACACATGATAAACGACTGACCGTCCATTGAGCCACTAGAGCTCTTACGGCTTAATTTATTAAGCCAAGTCAACTTAGTTCGAATTGTGCCTCTTAGAATAGGATGAGGTAGATATTTTTGTTTATTATCGTGAATGGGAAAACGCAGAGGGCGTTAACAACCCGTCCGGTTACCGTAGATATTGCAGTGTGTTGTGTATGATTCACACGTTCCTTTTAATTTAATAGATCCCATGAATCCGCTGGGTTCAGGCAATGTCCCTTGCCCAAGGACTACCTAGTGGCCAGTTTCGAACCTGATTGCCCGTGTGTTAACACCCTTGGTTTTCTCATTCAAGGTGATAAACATGGTTATCCTATCCTATCCTATCCCTATTTACGGTCTTAAGTGTTAAAACCCTTATTTATGTTATGTGGTAATTTTACTGTTTGAAATATATAGTTCACATGGTTTCTATTTTAAATCACATATTTAATATCACAACAGGTTTAAAATCCATTCTTTTTAGTACGAAACAACTTACACACAGTAATATTTGACTCGTACATTTGTAGTACGCAATACTGTTTTAAGTTGAGCGCAATAACCTGTTGTGGTGATAGCGAAATAGCCTACATCCCGTAGCCCAATATAAATATTATGGCTAAGGACTGGGAACGTTGGTGACAGCGACGATTGACGGACCCGTAAAGTCATATGAGGTTGCTTCTTAATTAGGTCACCCCTGCGAATGTGCTAAAGTCAAATTGCGTAATCGTCACGGGACTAATCAGTGCCGAACAGTTATACATTATTTAAGCAACATGGTATCAATACCGTGTTCGGCGTTTCCGTTAGTAGAACTTGAATAATTGGGTTGTATCGTGATTTATGCATTTACGAGGGGCCAGTGTGTACAGCTGTTGTTAAGTTGCTCTCAACTGCGACGTTTTAATCCTTTTGAATGGCCTCAAATGACCATTGGCAGCTAGATTGCCCCGAACAACTGCGTAAACTTGACAACAGATGGTTTTACAAGCAATAACCCAGTGCCGGACACAACTTCAGTCAATGGCCGATAGGATTCATTGTCAGACAGCAACCATAGTGAACAAAAGCGGTTATCGTCGACAGCAGGCTAGAAAGTTTGATTATGCTTCTAGCTAATGTGAACTGATTGTAGCACATATAGGATCAGTAAAATAGGCCATTTGATCAAGTAAATATGTATAAAGGAGGCTCTTAGTTATATTACTACATCAGCGCTCTCCCTCGGGGGAATTAGCCGAATTGTAATGCGGAAAGGTGGTAGTTTGTTTGCAGATTATTTCACTGCATGTAGTCATTAGGTTTCCACGCGCGATTAGCGATTTGGGAGGCTTGCTATTTCGATTTTTAAATTAAATTCAAAAAGTTTAAATTGCATTAATAACGGTTTCGTAGTACGTTCGAAAAATGATAGTTTTAAATTAAAAAAATATGTTTTTTTATTGTTTATCGTTTAAGAAAATTAATATCGGTGGTTGCTTTCGAATTCAATAAAGTATAGACATCTCCTTGTTTATTGCGCAAGTTACTTAAACATATTTATCTCGGGGCATTTACCTAATGCAATTAAATAAATTTGGATAGGCATCGACAGTCTTTAAATTGAGCCAAGAATTTGTTACTTAAATAACGATTTTATTGACTTTGTTTAGAAGACAATAGAATATCAGGCTCTTTTGAGTGTTTTGCTGATTAAATAGTTCAATTTGTATCGACAAGACCTCCGCAACCCGTCTTGCAAATTGGACAAAATTTGATTTTTAAATAGAGAATGATCCCGCTGTAAAAAGGAAATTGAATTTCAGTTTATTGCCCCTAATATGCCTTTAATAATAAGAGGTGAAGATTAACTTGATGACTGACAGGCTTCTTTTATTACCTGTTTCGCTTATTCAGTGCACAAAACAAGATTAAAGTTACAATACAGAAACAAGAAATTAAGTCAAAACTACAGTAGTTAAACACGATAACAAGTTACGTAATGATTGAAAATACAACAACCCGCGGTAAAATCCATACAAAAATTAGGATAAATTTTGGGAAATTAGTTCCAACTTTTAAAAAACGCCTTAAAGATGCGGTTGAAATGTAATAAAATTGAACATAAAGCAATTTTATTCAACGAAAACGTATTACCGAGTGAATTGCTTCCTTCCAGAGCCGAGATTGAATTTATTTCGCAGGTCACACGACACTGGGGCATTCAATATGTGTCCACATTATTACAAAACTCTTTAAGGTAGCATCAACTAAGCTCGGTGATTTGCCCCAGTAGCCCGATATAGCCTTTCGCTACGAGTAGCTTGTGTTAAGAGTAGGGCACATTACGGACGCTACTTGGACTCAGTGGATTAATTAAAAAAACACAGCAATGCCTACAGTTGTATTAGTTTTGAAAATCCCACAGTTGGCACGAGGTAACGTATAGAACGCCCTCTTCTTTATCGCGCATAATCGACGGTGAACCAAAACTGAGCAAACACTAAAATCCCCAGCTTACCTCCATTATTGGGTTACCGAAGCTATTGCATTGCATTGAACTCAATAAAAATATAGCTATCGTTTTTGTAAGCCCATTAAGTCACTTGGATTAGGCAATATCCACTTAGTACACAACCGACTGCTTTTTTTAGACAGGCAACGACCGCCAACCTTTCAACGGCTGGGCCAACACGTCGCATGGATGCCACAACCGATTGGAAATCATGTCAACGGCTCCGAACCGCGGTTTATGTTTATCGTATTGGGTATCCGACCATGGTTGATTAGATTAAGACAACAAACCGGAGATCCCCAGGGAAATTAGTGGGCTTCATGCAGTGCAATGTAGACAATTCATCTCCCTATTGTTCTTT
Source organism: Ciona savignyi (assembly GCA_000149265.1). Lineage (NCBI taxonomy): Eukaryota > Metazoa > Chordata > Ascidiacea > Phlebobranchia > Cionidae > Ciona > Ciona savignyi. The sequence goes on from CH002794.1 coordinate 43,673, forward strand.
GCCATTGATTGGCGGTTACGTAATCGGTTCAATAGTTCTAAAAAGAAAGAGAAAAAGGGAATTATGATTTCATTTGGCAGAGAATTGGATGATCAATGCTGCAATTCCAATATTGCCTCAGGCAATTTGGACCATTACGCCTGCCCTTTTAATTACCTGGTTTATTGTTATCAGTATAGTTGAAATCAAGGGAAACGGGGTGACTCTATAAAGTGAGAAAGGGCAAAAGGGAAGCAGTCCAAGAAAATAAGGGAAACTAACTCTGTCTTGATTCTCATGTATTGGCGCAGTTTCCACCCTTCCCTTCCTTCAGTCCTGCCGATAACAGGTTACACCGCTCCTTTACTATCGTATCTACATAGACAGGTAGCCTTCGTCAGTCAATACGTTGCAATAGACTAGCAAGATATTTAGAAAAAAAATCTAGGTTTTACTAATTAGAATACTGTGTACCAGAATCTTTAGGACATTTGTACAGTTAAGTAAAGTTTAGGTTTATAAAGTAAAGATGAAAATCACCCTGGTGACATTCATGGCTGTGTATCTCTTTGCAGGTTGGTACTATGTATGGTAATCCATTAGTTTTGCTCTTAAACAAATGGCATATAATATATCGAATAATATCAGTCCGATTGACACGGCTTACTTGGTTGTACTGTCAAATTGTCATTCATTATTCAATCAATGTAGATGTATTCATCTGCAATAAAAAAATAATCAGGAACTTCCTACATTCTGAGAAGCTTACTAAATTGAGTATATTGCATTGTCGTATCAAACACAAAACAAATATATTCATTATAACGTATTATCAATATTGCAGCAAACATGAAACAAATATATTTATTATAATGCATTATCATTATTGCATCATACATAAAACAAATTTAATTTTTTTAGTGTATTATCATTATTACATCATACATAAAATAAATTTAATTTTTTAAATGCATTATCGTATCAAACAAAAACCAAATGTATTCAATTTTAATTCTAACTAATTTTATTGTTAAACTTATAAGCACTCAGGAAAAGAAGTAACTTAAAGTTAAATAAAAAAAGACTTTTCTAGCATAAAAAGTCAAGCTGTTCGTTAGCTCTCTTGTAACTAACTCTTTTGGGTACCGGCTACAAAGCATAAGTGTTGAATGTTGAGTATCTGACGTATCAATTGTTTCAGTCGCAAGGGGACTTCGCTGCAATTCTGGGTTCGTGACAACCATGAACGACCGGCATCTTTCTGGAAGCGTTTACGAGCAAGATTGCCCGCCTGAAACAAATACAGCTTGCCTCACAGTAACCGCCGAAATGGCAATGGGCGAATCGGTAAACGGTAAGTTATTTGCATCTTAGTAGTTTAGTTTAGTTTTTCGCTGCTTCATTACATTAAGGAACAATGGAACAATTATTTTAGGTTAAGGAGGCTGGGTAAACGGCAAAACTACAGTATTTAGAACACGTCAGTGAATTATATATTCGTTATATCCAATATATTTCATACAAGTGTTCAAACTTATCCGATTTACGGGGGCTAATCTTATAATACGGATTTCCCACAAAAAGTCCTACTTTTCGCCATAATTAAAACTATAAGTCCAAATAACATGCAGCGCTTGTTTATTATACGTTGTTATGACTGCCTCACACAATTTGGCATATACCCCATGACGTCTCTTCCAGCGCAATAACATACAGGATAACATCCATTAGCGGTAATTGATAGATTTCGTTTGAAGGCTGTACCGTCAGTCTGCGAGCAACTGAAGCAGGAACCGCAAGACTCAAGGGATCGTGTTTGTTTGGCACATTTCAGCCAAGCACCGTTGCATTGTTTTTTTAGCAAACACAGTTGTTTGGGATAAAAACGAAAACCTGCATTTATGGAGTTTAATTAAATAGAGCGAATACATACTTCGGCTCTACTTATTTAATCCCTTTTCAGTGTTGCCAATGACATAGTTTTGTCACCACGCCAAACATAAAACACGGAGAGCACTGTGCCAATTATAGCGTGGATTTCAAAAAAAAACAGTAAACCGCAATCTTTATAATTTATTCATGGTTGTGCATTTTTTATAAGGCACTTAACGTGTCAATTTGAAGCGGGATACACGTTAATTCGATAGCTACATATAAACAAACGACAAAGACACTCTATCCGTCCAAAGTGTCATCGGTTTAACTGATATATGTGAAAACAGAGGTCGATTAAATCGATTTTGCGGCCGCAACGGGCACTAAACCAATCAAAATTTGTTCGAAATCTACATAATTGGCTTAATGATACAAAGACGTGTTAATGTATTTTGAATTTAAGTAATCCCATATTTTAAATTTCTATAGGTGGGTTTCGTTGGGGAAAACTAAAGGAGGGAAAGCAGGAAGGAGGGAAAACTGCTCACTAAAATAAAGATTATGGCATTAGAGTTATTTTTAAACATGGGGTTAGAGTTAGGGTGAGTTCTGGGGTTGATATTAGTGTTTAGGGCTGGGTTAAAATAAGTTTAAATAGTTTTAGTAAGCAGTTTTCCTCTTTCCCGCTTTCCCTCCTTTTAGTGTTGCCTGTTTTTTTTTTAAATTTGAGAAACGACAGAACGTGGTGTGAGAAACGACAGAAACTTATTTCAAAATGGAATTCAGAATAAAACGGCAAACTACCATAGTTAAAAAACGCCAGTGAATACACACGATATAACGGGGGAAAAGTGACATGGTCTTTACGTACATGCAAGTCGTTTAAAATCCTGAGCAGATTCAACGAAAGTTTTCTGAAACCAGTAGGTTGTAATTAGCTGTATAATTTAATGTAATAGGTCCTATAATAGCCTTATAGTAGGAAGGCGCCATATCGATGATTGCGGTGGCATTACACTTCCTGTATTTTCCCACCGCGCTTGTGCTGATAAGCACCACATGCCATCAATGCAAGCGCATACGAATCAACCAACGTATTTCTGATTTAAATTACAAATACATTATAAAAAAATAAACGTATTGTTAAACCTTAACGTGTATCTTTTTGTTGAATTATTTAACCAAATTTATTTTTATATTTTTACTAAAAATTAAAAACATTATCAAAAATTAAACGTTCATCTTTTTTGCTGAATGATTTTTCTAACTATTTTTTTTATCGGAAATTAAAAACATAAATTGTAAAAGTTCAGACGGTCATAGTTTCGCTAAACGGTGTAACCTAACCATTCGGCCATACATGCTGTTTTCAAATCGGTCGCGTAATTTGGCAGTTCTTTTCAGCTCAAGTCTACCTTGGGTCATGTTCAAGCGGCTGTAGTAGCGACGAAGGTGGCTGTGATGAGCTGCTGAGGAGCATGCAGGACAACGATGGTGCTGGTGACGCAGCCGGGTTCAACGTCACCAATTGCAATGTCAACTGCTGCAACTCGTCAGATCTCTGCAACCCGAAGTTTGGTCTCAACGTTTCGATACCGGAATCAGGACGTAAGTTTCATTTTACTGACATGTACATATACGTGTGCTGATAAGGGGTATAACAAAAAGGGAAAGAGTAAAGGAAAAGGAGAAAATTGATCCCTGAAATGAAGGTTTTTAGGGTTATTGTTAGAGATAGGGTAAAGTTAACGTTAGTTCTAGGGTTGAGATTAGTGTTTGAAGCAGGGTTAGAAATAGTTATCGTGGTTTTAATGAGCAGTTTCCCTACTTCCCACTTTCCCTCCTTTAAATGTTTCTGGTGCACAAACCAAGGTAAAACGTAACCCAAATTCGTTGCTGTTCTTATGAGTTTACCGTTGTTAATATGTTGCCGAGACGAATTTTTAAAATTGTTACACCTAGCATAATCTGTCCAAGTATCATGTTCGGTTAGTGCGGTGCACGTAATCCTTAAGATTGCAGGTTAGAAACTGGTTGCTATCTAGTCAGTAATGTTCTTGGACAAGGTAGTTTTAACGGAAATGGTCTGAACCCTGTGGATTAATGGCTTGTAATAAACTAAAGAAACGTTTCAACTTTATATAAAGCACCATAATAGTTCGATAACCCGACGATGGGCGTGAGATAATTTTAGGCTTACTCTTGTGATAACAATCCCTTAACACATTAGCGTTGTTATCTGACGATTACCCAAATGATAAAACCCCCGCGTTTTACATCAATGTTCCTGTCATAATATTCAAACTTTTTTTTATTCTGTATAAATTAAAATTCTGATATTTTAATTAAAAGATATTACCATCAGTTTATTTAAAAACACCGCATGGTGGGAACACTAATTTTTCTTGGGCAAATCCTTAATTAACAGAGTGATTTGATTTGTTTATTATTAAAGCAAGGAATTAGTTAAATGTTGCTTCTATATATGCACAAATGTTTACCTAAGTAAAGATTTTTTTAAATCTTGTATCGTTATGTACACATTTTCATTTAAGTAAGGCATTATTTGAATCCTGTCTTACGAGCACAGATATTAAAACTTTGCGACTTTTACGGGGTGTTTTACTTTCAAGTACCTTTATTTATGAGTCATAAATATTACAAGAGCGGTTTGGGCAATTGGGCAATAACGTCTCCGGTTGAACTGCGTTTAACTCTAGATTGTTTTGTTGACAGCGGACCAGCGAAAGTGTTATACCGGTTTACGTCAAACCAGCCCGACTAGAGGAGTGCTCTTCGACGACACGAAAGCAATAACGTGCCCAGTGAGCGAACAGTTCGGTTCGGACACGTCATGTCTTTTGGCGTCGTTGGTGATTTCGGACGGGAGCGAAGCAAGTATGTTGAAATGTTGTTTTGTGACGCAAAATTCCCGCGAATAGATCGGTGGGTTGGTGCGTCGACTTTTATACTTCGTTTCCATGTCCACTCTACAAGTACTTGTCCTGAAAGCTGAAATGCGTCATCGCGCCCGACGGGAGGAAGTGACGTCAAAATCGAGTCCCAGTACTTGTCCTGACGGAGAATCGGTCAGGCGGTCCCGGATATTTGCCTAGTCGTTCTGCGCCTTAAAGCACTGAACCGAAAACATTTTAGTCCAGTCGACTTTCACATTATGTTGACTTTTGACTACCAGCCAGAAACATAGGATCTAGTTTTTTTTTAAGGGGCTAAGTTTGGAAACCATAATGGGCACCTTACTAAGACCGTTTTTATGGATAGGGTTTTCGGGTAAAAACTGGTCATTGGCTAGTCAGTAAAGAAAGTCACTTAAACACATTGCCTGAACCAAGTGGAATTAAAGGAACTTTTTAATCATACCCAACACACTGAAATAGCTCCGGTGACCTGACGGTGGGCGCAAAGCAATCTGACGATTTCTAGTGTTACCTTCCATTGCTTTTTCCCCATACTCGAGGATAAATATGAATATCCTACCAATTATACCCGATCCTTTCGCACATTTTTCTATCAGCCACGATTTAAATACCATCCACTTCTTTAGACACTGGCTCCATGATTCTTACCCAATGTCAACCCACTGTTGTCTGCGAGAGATTTACCTGCGACATCGTTATGCAATTCGTACCCGAGAGCATCCGAGGAATGGTCAAATCTTGTGACATGAGCTGTTGCAACGGGGATCTCTGCAACTCCTCGCCAGCTCTCCAGCGCCCACTGACGGTTGTGTTTACTGCCATTTTTGTTTGGTTCAGTCTGGCTGGTCTCTAAGCTTGAGTACAGAGCGATTGGTTTTAGAGCACTGGAACCACCGGGTGTTCGGAGTTACGGGCATCAATCATTGTTCTTAAACATTCCAAAACCAATCTACTCTCAAATAATCAAACTATGGGCAATTTTCGAAATCTTTCAAGACGAAACATTAAAGACTACTGCGGCTCGGAAAAAAGAAACCTCAATGTTACGTCATAACCGAAGGCCTTTGTTTATAAGGCCTCATACCTTATGCTGTAATGACTAATTAGTTTGCCGAATTTTTTCTCGTAATATAAAATGTTACAAACCGCTGGGCATGGACGTTCAGACTAATGGTTAATACTACGAATTCTTTGTTAGTAATATACGGGATCGTTTTAACAGTATTATGGCGCTCCTTGGCAGGGCACCGAGATAATCACTTGGTGTTTGTGTGGCCGAATGGTTAATGCGACCTGAAATATGTAAAATATAAAGAAAAAGGTCTGAGCAACAATTCCATTATGGTTTCAAACTAAGATAAACTTCTATTCGCATCACGACATATAACAGAAAGCGTAGCCTCACGACCAACTGCCCATGGGAGCCAATACGTTACGACGGGCCCTTAGCACAAACAGTTCTCTAAATTATTCATTTTATCTTTACCCTAAAATCGTATATTGTCCCAGCATAGTGAAAGGTGTAATTTGACTAACTTGCTATTCTTAAAATTGGTCTTATTTCCTGTTTGTATTTCACCTTTACCACTGCAACAGATATTTGCTTTTCGACTTTGTGTTTTTAGTATCCAATATTTTTCAGTATTATGTTTCCTTCTATAGATATAGCCTCCTGGAAACATACGAGCTGTATAATAAAACTTACATTGTGAGCGTGAATACTAACTCTGTACTTTACTTTGTTCAGCGCCATACAAGCTTGTATAAAAGTTTTTTCATGTTTTTGTCCCAGTTACAAATAGTATCGAATGAAATAAAACAGGAACGGGGATAGGCGGCAAAGCGAACAGGTGTTAAAAAAAGAGAATTTGGTAACCGTTAATTTGCGCTTATCTGCAGAACATTGTGCACTCGTGGCCACAGTCGTGAACTAAGAACCATTTTAGCATATTACCATACGTTTTGACCAAAATCTTTGAACAAGGTAAAACTAAGATCAATATTCGGCTATTTGGTTGGAAGTTAGCCTCTCGATTTCGACCACTGGTTGGTAGGTTGTACCCTAAGGCAAGGCGCATGAACCTAGTGGGTTATGGGTTAAACCAAAAACGGCTCAAGAATAAACACCGTACTGCTATAGCTTCAGTAGCCCGGCGTATAGGCACGAGGTAATCGGTGGATTTGATAACGCACCTGTGTATTTTCCATACATGAAATTAGATGCAAATATCCTACATTCTATTCCAACCAATTACTATCTGCTACTTACCAGTATCATAAAGAAGAGTTGTTTGGTATTTCGTTTAGACCACATAGCAGTTTCGCAAACCCTGTGGTTTAACTGCTGAGCTAAACAACTACAGAACTGTATTGAGTTACAAAGTCGGTATATTTTGGCGCCAAACGGTAGTGCGCAGTGAACCATGTCCAGCAATGACAATAGAAATAAATATTTGCTAAATCATTGTGGCGGAATGGTTAACGCGACCAATTAATACACAACATTTTATATAATAGGTCTGGAAACAAACCAACTAAGAATTAGAAACTTACGGTGGTAAAAAAACAAATCCTGACTAAAATTAGCCTAGTATAATATATACCTTCGTTTCTCTATTAAACATAACGGTTGAAAATGAAAATGACAATTTTAGCACATCAAAGAAAATGGTAAAACCACAAAAACACAATTATTCAAACACGAATATATATATACATATATATATAATATGTTATAGTATATAGGTAAAAGCCAAAGTGAACACAAAACCAAATCATTAAAAAGGCAATGATTACGACTAATTGCAAAGCTAACTAATTAAACAAAATTTACCACAAAAAACGTCCTAAAGAAACTTGGCGTAAAGAGCCAATACTGAGGTGGTAAAGGTCTGAAAGGTAAGATGTTGGGTTATTGCAAGGTTGACTGGAAGTACCGCACTTTTTAAACTAATCTACTGCAAAGTTAAACTTTGCCAATAATTTAAGTTAATAACAATTCTAAATCTAATTGCTTACTTATATTTAAATGCACCGTTTTTAGAGTTGGATTTACGACCACGTATGTTTTTTTATTCATTTATTTATATCAGTTACATGAAGCTAACGTGTTTTAACTACTGTAGATTTCTCTTTTTTTGTGCTTCTTTTAAAATCTTAGCTATTTTATTCATTACTACAATAAAGGAGAAAAAACTAAAGAAGGGAGAGAAAATTGATGGCAAACATTGCAGTTTAGTTAATTTTAACGTATTTTAACTACTGTTGGTTTTCTGTTTTTCCGTGCGTATTTTGTAATCTATGCTATTTTCTGTTAAACTAAATTCTGTAAGTAAGGAATTAAAAATTATGGTAAACATTGCGGTATAATTAATTTTGTTTCTTATTGAATTTTTAAAAAAAAACTCATATTTCGAACGTTCTTAAAATAATAATGAATTTAGCAGCCGTCTTTGCAATGTCAATTTAATGACGTAGAGCTCAGGTGAATCGGTAACGATTTGGTTGAACGCACACCAATGTGTAGACATCAGACATGCTTGGACTTTATTTAGTCGCTTCTGCAGCTATATAATCAGTCGCGCACAGTATTACTCCACAGTATCGTGACGACAACAGGTCAATGAATAATGAATACACGTTTATTTGGGCTAGAAGGGCGCAAACTAAAACATGAAAGCAGTCAACTAGAGAGACGTCATTCGCAGGTCTGAGTCTAGAATGTAGATATATCAGCGCAAGTACATAAAAACAAAGAAAGTTTGAAGGAAATTTAACTTAAATTGGTTAGCAACAAAGTTACCGTAGTATAGTATCAAATTGTTTTTACGCATTATTTTAATCCAGAAGCCTTATTGAGATGGTCAATTTAGGCGAAGGCAGACAGGTTTTGGTTTTATGTAATCTGTCCAGTTAGCTCAATTGGCCAGAGCGTCGGTGGTTTGAATGCGGTCACAACGTGGTAAGATCGAAACCATCTGATAGCTAGATGACGTTGTCTTTAAACTTATCACTTGGCAAAAATCGCCTGAAACCCGTGAATTAATGGGTCGTTTTAATTTAAACTGTCTTAGACATATCTAACACACTGCAAACACAAACGGACACAAGGTAATCTAATTATTGCACAACGGTACAACATGAATGAATATCCTGGCCTCAGGCCACTCATTTTCACAAGTAGGTGACCCTAAACAGGGCTTCTATCGACCGTTGCTTAAATCCAGTTCATTAAAATCGTGTTGTTCAATATTCTATATATACACTATAAGGGATAATAGGAAAGGTATTTCCGTGTATTTAGTAAAGCTTTTGCAGTTTGTTATGTATTATCAGGCGTTTATTTTTATTTTTGAAGCGTATTAATTTACTAAGTTCAGGCAATATCAGTTAAATGACCAAACCAAAGACACATCCGTCTAGCCAGAGGCTGGTTTCGATCATTCTATCTTTGCGATGCCTGCAGACCGCTGACGCATTTATCGATTCAGCTAACCGGTCAGACAAATCTCCGAAAACACAGCTGTTCGCAAATGCTGCAATGAATAACGTCTTCAGCCCTAAACTAACCCAACTCTAACTATAACTCAAAATCTTATAGAAACAATAGCCCAAAAGATAACTTTTACTACAAGGATCGGCAACCCCTGGCACGCGTGTCACAATTGGCACGCGGGAGGTTTTTTCATGGCACGCCGCGTGATTTGACAAACACAAAATTTTACATGGGCAAACCCTACTGTATATATAAAACCCAAACCGTTTATAATATATTCAATAAAATAAATAAAGATTTTTTTTCTTTATCCGCTTACTTATATTTAAATTAAATAGTTGACTATGCAAACCGTGCATAATAATAGTTGGCATGAGAAGTTACTTTTACTATGATATTCTTTTTAAACTGGCACAATGCATTTAAAAGGTTGGTGTCCCCCGTTTTACTAGAATCATCAAAAAAGAAATTTAATGCGAAAAATATATCGATCACCGACTTAACAATTTAGTCAACAAACTAGTACAGAGCGCCGCAGTAGTAACCACATTGCAGCACTTTTACAGGTGTGCTTTCTTTCTGTCGCCCACAGGTCAGTAATTGAGACAATTCGTTTCGAATAAAATCGATCGAACAATTAGCAAGCTGTAATCAAATTGCTCCGGGAGTGCTTGTTACTGGCAAGCATTAATTGGCTGTAGTGCACTTCGAATTAAATAGGTTGTATAAGCCTCTTGCCTTGCGCACTGCAACACTTCTAAAGGATCAGTAAGGCCAGACAATAACATGTTATTGCACAGCAAACAGCGTTTTTATTCCAAATAATTTGAGCGATTTTAAATGTTTAGGTTTTTAAATTTTTTTGAATTCATGCTGAGATCAAAATGTCAACAATGATAATATATAGTAATGCACATTAATGTTCAGTATAGGATGCAGCGGAAGAATAAAGTGTTTTTTTAGTAAGCTGTACTGTAGAACTGTTAATAATTCAAATATTTCTCAATTCCGCCGACTGTTTTTTAGTTTTGCAGAAAATTTGAATCAAAGCCAGATTTACAATACTGCGACGTTTCAAGAGAAATGGCAGACATTGTTCACTTGTTTTGCTGGTGACAACCATTTCGATATGTACTACAATTTCGCGTTTCGATTGATTGCAGCTTATCAAAGCAAAGCTGTTTTAGGATAATCTGCCAGCAGCCACGCGAAATGCATTAGCGCAGCAATACGGTCCATATGGAAGACCATTTTTAATGCAACAGTATACCAGCTAAGAGGTATTTAGTAACCAACTTCTAAAGTTAGCGGCAGAACTGTATAGTAAAACTACTACCCATTCCATAGGAAAGACCGTTAGAGCTTAGATGTCTACATAAATGACGTATTTACCTAACCACGAATTGAATTTCAATTTATATTAAGTTTTATTTAACTTTACCGCACTCTTTATGCTTTAACGTGGAAATTTTGCAGTGGTAATGTATAGTTAGATTGTACACCATGAAAACCATAGGCTGGGGAATTGTACAAGTCCCATTATTAAGTCATTATAGAGTTTGCTTTTGTTTGAAACGTAACCTGGTGGAGTCGGTTGGCGGGACTGGGTGGAAGTTATTTGTAAGTACTTGTTCTGTATTCTGCTTCTAATCGTAACACTTTATACCAGGCACGGGCAACATACAGCGCGTGAAGGGATTTTAACCAGCCCACAGACTGTATCTAACCATACCCTGTAATTAAGATATTGTGTCATAATCAGGCCCACCAAGAACTTCATTTTTTTTACTTCTGGCCCGCCGGCTAGAAAAGTTGCCCAACCCTGGTTTATATCATTATGGTGTAGTGTTTGAACACACAAAATGGAACTTGTAAACCCAATGTGTTTCTCAATTCGATTATTAACCACCGGCTAATTGTTTTTTGACGAATTCCGATTTTATAACATTCTTTTCCAACCTCTTGTATTGGAAAAGCCAATAGTTATTCTGTCGCTAAACCACTTTCGGTTGTGGTTGACTGTGGGTTTGTACGTGTAGAAATCGTTATGAATAGTCGCTGGTACCTGGTGTACCAGATAGATACACGTCGCCCTTGGAATAATTAATGCCCCCGCTCGCTTAATCGAAAACACTTTTTAAGGTATATCTCTTGTAGTTAAAATTTGAATTGGGCGAGTCGACGTAAAATGCACATCTTGTTTATATGGAAAAGGCTACATGGATAGTCTTGTATATAAGGAAATCTACATATCACCAGCTTATTAGTTATTTCTATCAAATAGCATATTCATCTAGTAGCTCATAAACCTAACAAAAAATTGACAAAAATGACAGACGGTAAATAAAAACTAAACATTAACACGCAACAAAAACATTTGGATAAAAATTGTCCCCAAAGCGGAAAGACTGTAAAATTACCATGTTACAGAAACCAGACTGCTACACATAAAGATTATTGATGGGCCACTTCACTTGTGTATTTTATCGCGTTATATTAATGAGATCTACTTGACATTTAATATAGCGTGTTATAGATTTAAAATAATAATCTGTGTAATGATAGCACATTATTAACTGGTTGAAATAAACTGAATAGGATAGGATATCTATGTTTATCGAAGTGAATAGAAAAACCCAAGTGGCGGTAACACAGGGGCAATCTATAAGATTACCTCGCGTCCACAGTCGGGTTATCAGAGATATGCAGTGTAATACATATATTTATCAGACGATCCTTCAATTTGGCACTGAATATTATCTTTGCAGATTCAAAGCGCTTTGAGGTTGTTGTTGTTGTCAATGTGGGGAATGACCAAGATCGACTACAGCCTCCCACAAACCGGTAATACGAATAGATTCTATCTTGTATCGCCTTTCTCAAGTTTCGAATCCATGGTGGGCTCGAACCCAAGACCGTTTTGCATATATTTGGTATATATGTATCGCTCGCGTTTGCTTTACGACCGGTGAACACGCTGTTTATTAAGAAATATACCAAGTCCGCCACGGTCCGGACAAATGTGTGGGCCGTGGTCCTAGGATTCGGTTGCCCTCAAAACCAAATTTTAATACCAAAATTAAAGTAATCCGTATTTAAATAGATGCCTTTGTCAGTTTACAGCAAGTTTGAAATTTTGTCAGGCGAAATAGCTTCTCAAGTTAGTGCGGCGAGTTTCAACTGAAGGGTTGTTAGTTCGAACGTAGTCACTCACACCCTTTGTCTGTTGTGTCCTTGTCAAGGGTCGCGTTAATTATTTTGTCCATACAACGCTATAACATTCAAATTTTTTCATTTTTTTACCATAATAAAAAAACTTAGTATCCATAAAAATTATATTGGTTATCATTTTTAAACGTCACCTTACTTTCTGTAACATTAACATTTTTCAATTCTGCAGACGAAAAGATAGTGGGGATTTACATTGAGCTTGCAATACTCAGTCTTCAAATCGTTGATGGACTGGCAGCTATTTTAAGCTCATGGTTTGTAAGTAATTCCTTTATACCGTTCTTTATATAGTTGTAATACACTGAGATTGCGTGGTCTCGTGATTAATGTTTAACTAGTTGATTGAAATCTATTTTAGAGGGCGCGGTCCAAATCGTGTGTACTGGAACTACATGTAGCTCGGTACATTTATTTGAAACATCTTATATGCTACTTTCGTTTTTAAAGTTGCCTCCCCTTTAAGTATATCCCTTACCCACACACATTTGTTTTCTTAAGTTTGTGTCATGCCCATAGTCAAACTACCTTTGTTTAAGTTAAATAATTAAATTTAATAATTGTTACAAATACTGTCATTTTGTCATTGTATTGTTAATTAACTATAGGCTACCTAAGAAAATTCTATTTGCATATTTTGATCCAAGAAAACAAAAACAAAACTAAAATTCCTTGATTGAGATATTCTATGTAAGACGTTCAAATAAAAAAATTGGATTATATTTTAAACCAAGTTGGTTGTGGTCATTTTAGCTTTTGGCGAATACTTTTTATTTGCAGCAGTACAATGTATAATTTTTGTACTCGGTTCGTTCAGACAACTAATTGCCTTGCCGAAGAACATAACCGTCTAACTCGCGACCAGTTTCGAATTTTGCAATCGTTCGGCTGAAAGGCGATGCACTATTCGGTCGGACTATATTTTGTAATTTGTTTGTAAACGTTACGTTTTATTTCCAGGAGAATCTGTATTTATTGTATCCAAGTCTGGTCGTCATTCCAGTCTGTTTTCTAGTGGATTTCCTTATCAAAGCGACTTGTTACGGACAGCTGTTCCTCTGGCCACAGGTGAGATAAGCTATTGGTGTACATATTGTTTGTGTTTTGACGTTTATCATGTGTTAACTTGTAAGCGAAATCCACATTGAAGGGTTTATTCACGGTTATCGTCGGATAACTTGCGAGGAAAATCCACATTAAATGATATATTCACGGTTATCGTTGGAAGACATGTGAGGGAAATCCACATTGAAGGATTAATCCACGGTTATCTACGGATAAAATGTGAGGGAAATTTACATTTAAGGATTTATTCACGGTTATTGTCGGATAACTTGTTAGAGAAATCCACATTAAATGATTTATTCACGGTTATTGTCGGATAACTTGTTAGAGAAATCCACATTAAATGATTTATTCACGGTTATTGTCGGATAACTTGTTAGAGAAATCCACATTAAATGATTTATTCACGGTTATTGTCGGATAACTTGTTAGAGAAATCCACATTAAATGATTTATTCACGGTTATTGTCAGATAACTTGTTAGAGAAATCCACATTAAATGATTTATTCACGGTTATTGTCGGATAACTTGTTAGAGAAATCCACATTAAATGATTTATTCACGGTTATTGTCGGATAATTTGTTAGAGAAATCCACATTAAATGATTTATTCACGGTTATTGTCGGATAACTTGTTAGAGAAATCCACATTAAATGATTTATTCACGGTTATTGTCGGATAACTTGTTAGAGAAATCCACATTAAATGATTTATTCACGGTTATTGTCAGATAACTTGTTAGAGAAATCCACATTAAATGATTTATTCACGGTTATTGTCGGATAACTTGTTAGAGAAATCCACATTAAATGATTTATTCACGGTTATTGTCGGATAATTTGTTAGAGAAATCCACATTAAATGATTTATTCACGGTTATTGTCGGATAACTTGTTAGAGAAATCCACATTAAATGATTTATTCACGGTTATTGTCGGATAACTTGTTAGAGAAATCCACATTAAATGATTTATTCACGGTTATTGTCAGATAACTTGTTAGAGAAATCCACATTAAATGATTTATTCACGGTTATTGTCGGATAACTTGTTAGAGAAATCCACATTAAATGATTTATTCACGGTTATTGTCGGATAACTTGTTAGAGAAATCCACATTAAATGATTTATTCACGGTTATTGTCGGATAACTTGTTAGAGAAATCCACATTAAATGATTTATTCACGGTTATTGTCGGATAACTTGTTAGAGAAATCCACATTAAATGATTTATTCACGGTTATTGTCAGATAACTTGTTAGAGAAATCCACATTAAATGATTTATTCACGGTTATTGTCGGATAACTTGTGAGGGTAATCCCCATCAAAACTATGTCCATGGTTGTCGTATTAAAAATGTATTATAGGTTCTGATTTAGCTAACGTTTTACATTAAATGATTTATACACGTTTATTGTTGGATAACTTGTGAGGGAAATCCATATTAAAATGGATCCATGGTTATCGTTGGCATGCGAATCGAAATATGATAAGATAACATGTATGTGCATGTATTTGAAATCACCGGTTACAAAACTATATTTTCAGGTGACTGCGTTTGGAGTTTTCTCCTTGGTGGAATTCTGGCTCAGATATTTAGGATTGGTAAGTAGCCCACGTTATTTGATCGAGTTGTTTATTCATGGGATAGGGAACGACGTTACATGATAACCGCGCACGCAAACATCTTTACATGTGACTGTGCGTACGTTTAAGTCGCCCGCCTCGTTTAATAATGTACATAAACTGGGGAGAACTAAAAGGAGGAAACGAGGGAAGAAGGAAAACTGAACACTAAAATGAAGACTAGGGCGTAAATGTTAGTGTTGGGGGTGAGGTTATAGTTAAGAGTTAGTTCTGGGGTTGAAAATAGTATTAAGCCAGGAAATTAGTTTTCATAGCTTCAATGAGCAGTTTTCCCCCTTTCGTGTTGCCTCATACCCTCCCTACATACCTGTACTATTTACCCAGTTCCACGCTACATGTTTAATTCTCCTGGACGAGACGAATTCATGTTCTTAATTGCGTCATGATGTAAATGTGCTTCGATCTATTAGTTGTCTGTGTTTCGTTGTTGATTTAATGGCGCCTCGACGTTTCAGTGTGGTGTCATTACGTTGTCCGGCATAACGAAGTTGTTATGTCATTTGCTGTTATTAAATACTAGGACAAAAAATAAACCAAACTAAACCAATGACAGTTTATAGCCTATTATTTTTAACCATTTTTAAAGCTAGGATAGAATAATCATGTTTATCCCCGTCCGGTTACAGGAGCTACTGCAGTGTGTTGTGTAGGATTCAGATGTTCCTTCAATTTAATAGAACCCAATAATCCGCTGGGTATAGACAATTTTCATTAAGTGCCTTGTCCAAATACATAACTAGCGACCAGTTTCGAACATTCAACCCTACTCTTCTTCTAAAAAGAAACGAACTAACCCACCGAGCTAATCGTCCGAACTAAACTAATGGCAGTTTATGGCCATTGTTTTTCAACTTAGTTTAAAGCTGCTGGCAAGGACGGCCGTTTTAATTTTTTTATATTTAATTCGATCACCTAACGTTCTTTTCACAGATCTACTGCTGGCTGGCACTCATTTCGTTTGTGTATTCGTCACGTGGCAAGAAAAACCCATTCGAGCGTGAAGCGAAAGACAGCGCGGGAAATCCCACCAGTCGCGCGTCATCATTAAAGTCGCCATTCAGCAGGTCATCGACCTTGTCCAAGCGCGGTCGCCATTCCTTTCTCCTACGCTCGCGTCCGAGCGCGACAAATGACGTAGTGATAGCAGACGATGGGCGATCGACGCTTCTTCAAGACTCCTACACCTCAAGCGAAGTTTCTTCGGAACAACTACAAACGTCGACGCCGCAGAAAAGCAACCTCGCGAACCCAGGGTCGCGGGATCGTAACTCGTCCCGAGGAAGCAAAACAACTACGGCGAAATCGGTTTCGATCGACGAACGCTCGTTGCGTCGTCCGTCGGAAACCGCAGTCCCAGCGACGCGTATAAAGCGCACGGGCGGGTTCGTGCCACCGTTGCTCAGAGAACAAACGGTCGAAGACGACGAACTTTTAAAAGAGGTAGTATTTGCATTATTCAAGTGAAGAGTTTTCACACAAGCAATCATCGAATTATCTCTGGTTAAGAAAGCAATTACTCCAAATTGTGTGTAATGGACAGGATATTCATGTTTATCACAGTGAATGGGAAACTAAGGGGGTTAACACACGAGTAATCGTCAGATCACCTCGCGCCCACTGTCAGGTTACCGGAGCTATTGCAATATGATGTATATGATACACACACGTCCTTCAATTAAGTAAAACCCATTATTCCACTGCGTTCAGGCGATATCGATTTAGTGACTTGCCAAAGGACATAACCGACTAGTTTCGAACCCTTAACCTTTCGGTTGAAAGGCATCGCACTAAACCACCAGACTAACCGGTCAGACAAATTGCAATATGTTGTATACAATACACATGTTCCTTCAATTTGGTGAAACCCATTAATCCGCTGGGTTCAGGCAATATCCGTTAAACACAATTGACTATCTAGCGACCAGTTTCAAATGTACAACCTTTCGGTTAAAAGGCGTCGCTGGACTGTCAGGAAACGTTTTTATAGTTAATATGCCTAACCTATGTAAACAACCAGTGGTAGGCATTGATCCAATAACCTTTCCGCTCTGCTATAACAAACCAATCTAATCGGTCGAAGATAAATGTAATGTAAAACGGGTAATCAACATCAGACCGATCCAAAATTAAGTCTCGTCCTATTTTTGTTTAGAAATCTGAAAAGTCGGCTCCTGTGCTGCCTTCCCAGCCACCAGTTGGAAATCTTTACAAAAGTTCTAAGAAGGTGAGAACAGTCGTGTATCGTGTGGTCGAATGGTTAACGTGTATTAGGATAAGATATTATTAAAGTTTATCCCGGTGAATGGGAAAATCAAGGGGGTTAGTTAGCACACAAGCAATCACCTCGCGCCCATCCTCCGGCTACCTTGAGCTATTGGAGTATGTTGTGTATGATTCACACGTTCTTTTAATGTAGTAGAACCTTTATCCGCTAGGTTGGGGCAATGTCCATTAGATGTCTTGCCAAGGACACAACCAACAAGTTTCGAACCGGCAACCCTTAGCCTGAAAGGCGACGCACTAAACCACTAGACTTATCTGTTGGATAAATGTATCGTTACTGCCTTATACATCTGATCCCATCCAGGGTTAAACTTCCCTGGCGCCGTCCGTTACAGCTATTTAACTGTCAAATGAAAGTTGGAAACTGTAGTTAGATTTCTATGCAAAATTAATATTTATATGTGGTCTATCTTCTTTTGGCAACTTGGCTGTCAATTATAAGGTGGAGACATCAAAACAGTTGTTAATGTAGAGGTAGACTGAAACTTCTTTATGCTTTAATAATTATTCTATCATCCAGGGCAAGAAAGATGGCTCAGTTTTGGACAAGAAAAACGACTTGAACCGGTACAAAACGCAGCAATCTTTTATGGTGTAGCATTTTTATTTCTGTGAATATTTCGTGCACGTTCAAATATGCAGTATTATTACACAATTATTGTAGAATCAATTTACCAATTATTCGTTTGTAAGTTAGCTAATATACATGTGAGCTTTTAGTTGCAACATTGCTGTTCAGGAATTAGCAATTTGTGCAGCAGAAAACTCCCAAACTACAAGGAATGATTTTGGCATTCAGACAGACCTTTTATGAAACTGTGTGTTAAATATGGTTTGAAACAAGCTTAAAACCAGAAACAAAATTTATATGCACACATTTGCTTAACTACAAGATATTATTTTTTTTTAAATGAAAACACAAAAAACGTTTTTAACTCTTAAGGAATCCTAGTTTCGCAAACGCAACCAGTATTCCTTGACCTGCAACCACACCTTGTACAGAAGAGCTTTTTGGCTGACATGCAATGTTGAGGTAATCTACATCTTTCTCGTTTTTACTCCACTAGTATCTCGCTTCTCAATTTTTCGAAGTTGCTTTTTCTTCATTCTCTTAATCTTGGCCGAATTCCGGATCTAGAATTCATTTGTTCCGATAAACCTAAGGCAATTTATTCAACGTCTTCTTCGATCGACTCAGTCGAACACCCCCCCAAAAAAGGTTCAATCAAAAATGTAATCGACCAATCAAATAATCAACAACACAAGAAAATAAAAGAAACTTGACGAGCGACAATAAAAGTAAATCTTTTAAGTATCAATTTATAAATATGCATCAAGACGCCACGCAAATCGCCCGTCCATATTTGAGTTACCACAGTCATTAAGTGGGGAGAATGCCATAAAGACATTGTTGTAGTTGATTTAATCACGCCCATTCATTCCTACCCCTTATCTTAACCCATTCTTCCCCATTCCTGCTATCTATATTTTAAGTTATCCATTACATTTTGCCATTCAATAATATCAGGCAAAAAAGGTTAAAAGTAATGTTGAACTAAGAAAACCGGGCAACACTTAAAGGAGGGAAAGAGGAAAACTGCTCACTAAAATTATGGAAACTAATTCTAATCCTGCCCCAAACACTAATCTCAACTCCAGAACAAACCCTAACTCCCATCATAACTTTAAAACAACTTTTATACCAAAATCTTTATTTTAGTGTGCAGTTTTCCGCCTTCTCTTATTCCCTCTTTTCCTACTTTTAGTTTTCCCCAAGAAAACCCCTCCCATTGGCAACAAACAGGTTAACTTACAACTTGTACAACTTCAGATTTCCTTTGGTTTTCCTCTTTAATCTTCCTATGA
>CH002794.1:66203-78211 GCA_000149265.1 Ciona savignyi
ATACAACAGTCTTGGCACCGGAATATGCAAGGACTGATATCGCACAGACAATCTTTAAATAACCTTGTGCCAACTGTCAGGCAATCGATTGGTGTGTTGTATATGATTTATGTTCACTGGCGCCGAACGCGGGTATGCATAGTACGCCAGCCTACCCTGGCATTTTGCCAGCTTATGCAGCATCACCTGATTTTTACGCGTTTCGATCATCAGATCGTCTACATTAATTGCTTGTCTGTACTACAATTCAACTACGCAAGACATACAAGCGTCGCAATGGGAGAACAACGCGTTATTTTCTGACGAGAAAATGCAAACTATGAGAGAAATATATCGATTATTTTACACTACTTAACTGCACAGATTAAGCTTGAGCTAAAGCTTAAAACATATAAAATTTAAATTTTTTATACGGTTTGTGGTAAAACGTATAATATATATTTTGCGTATATATTTGGTCGCACCTTTGCTGTGATTATACAGGGGCGTCAATGAAACAACAACTTAAGAAACAACCAGGCACTTTTATAAGGTATTTAAAGATATATTCTAACTTCCAAGCATAAGTTTTATATTTGGAAGCGAGTGTATTAATGACATTTAGGAAAGCTAATCCGTTTCTTTTAACCTAATTTATTAAGCAATCTTCGGCGTAGCATGTAAGTAGGAGGATTGTTTGGCTTTGGTCCAACTTGCACCTGGCCGAAATGAGTAGACGCGTGTATCTTTTTGATGACTCGTGCGTAGCTCGAAGCGCACGCTAATGATAAGAGAGAGTAATCTAATGTTTCTTTAGTATAAACAGTCTGTTATCAATTAAAAATATAAATCGAAAATTGAGTTAAAACTTATTTTACCATTTTACACAATTAAAATTTTCAGGATTAACAATGTGATTTATTGTTGTTTGCATGATTTAGTTTTACAGATTGATAAATTAGATCCCGCTACGTAATGCCCTGTTGAATCTATGCCTGCCCTAACTAAATTGATTTTAAACTACTTTTTAGATACGTCCTTAATTGCCGAGATCATTTGATTTCCCAGACGCGCACATACATCTTTGGAATAAAACATTTGTTTCACCAATTATTCCACGCAAGTAACGAAAGTCGAATGGTTTACGTCGGGACGATTAAATTATTTTATAACTCCTTTGGCTGCAAACCGGACGATTATAACTAACCGGAATCTAAGGAATTTTTATAGGATTGGATGGGCTAGAAACATTTACACAAGCTTAATCAAGAGGCGTACAACAACCACTGGCAACTATAATATCTTATATTCTATATAGGAGTCTAAAGGAACTCCTAGAGCACCTAATACGCGTAGTGCGTTTCTCCTTACCGAAAGCTCATCTATCGTGCGAAGACGTCCGAACATTTTTTAAAGCTAGAGCTCGGAAAACAACTTGCATCATCGCATCGCTATTTGTGGCAATGAAAGATACATTACCGTAAATGTCAGTTGAAGTCTAAAGTCAACATTGCAAAACAAGAGAAGTTTATACAATTCATTTACTTAATCTATTTTGTTTTTAGCTGGAGATTTTATTGCAATTGGCGCGACGAACGCGAGGGCTATACAAATTATTTAATAAAATTTTTACTAATCATGCCGAATCGGTACCAGCTCGAGTTTTTTTAACGTTAAGAGCCTAGTTTAAAATGTCAAAGAGATGCATTCTAGGGCAATTTAATGTTAAAAAAATGTTTTGGCCGCCGGGCGCGAAATTGATTTTCTCTCAACCCTCACATGCCCTGGCTTTTCGTATGTTCGGCGCGCCTGTTAATGTTCCTTTAATTTTAGTAGAACCCATTAATCATTTCAAAGGACACAACCAACTAGCTAGTGACTAGTTTCGAATCTGCAACCTTTCGGCTGAAAGGCGACAGACTAACCTATTAGGCTATTCGGTAAAATTAAGCAACTGGAGATATCCCACCTTCGTGTTTCTGCTAGATCACGCTCGAATTTCTTCACTGAAAGTTTCTCCGCTTTCGCAGCCATTTTTTGCTTCCAATTAGAGCGCAAAGGTTTATCTTTTTGCATGGATGTGAACCTGAAAGTTACATGTTGTGTTTAGCTTAGTTTATTTATTTTTGCCCCAGTATTAAAATATGGCAAATGAAGCAAAACAGCACATGAACAGGAAAAAGGCCAAAACGAACAGCAAGGCACTTAACGAACATTGCCTGAACCAAGCGCAATGGTGGGAAACCCAATAGTGTTAACACATGGTCAATCTTTGGATCACCTCGCGCCCACCATCGAGTTACCGGAGCTATTGCAGTGTATGCGTATAATATACATGTTACCTTAATTTAGTAGAACCCATTAACGACCAGTTTCGAACCTGTAACCTTTCGGTTAAAAGGTGTCACACTAAACCACCAGACTAATGTGGAAGTTTGTGATCTATAAGTCATTAGATATTCGTTCTTTGCCCTGAACCTCGTAAAAATGTTATTTCTCCTCAAAAAATATTTTTGTCGATTTCTCATTAAAAGTGATCAAACTTCTCATTCTAGTAAACCAATGGTGCGCCCAAGCCCTATTAAAAGTTTATATGATGCACTGAATATATGTGCTGTGGGGAATTGACCACTTTTTGACTGGTGCTGCTGTGGCATAATTTTCCTATATTTTTATTGTTTAGACTAATTTTTAGACATACTTCTTACATATTTCAATTTAAAATACAAAAAGAATACAACTTCATTTGTGCTGACCAAAGCTAATCTAAAAAAATCCAGATGCATAGAAGATGAATTTTTTAATAGGCTTATAATACAAACAGACCATAGAATATTTATCTCTAGTTTAAAAACAGATGCGACTAGGGACGGAACGGTAGTCTGATTTTTCTCTGCTGGGTGGCGCTATTTATTTTTTTGGATTTATCTGGGGAGTAACTATTTTCGATATTAATGTTAGGGTTGGGGTTAAAGTTAGTTCTGGGGTTAAGATTAGTGTTTGGGACAGGGTTAGAATTACTTTCTATAGCAATCTAAGTGATCTAAGCGGTCCTATAGTATTTAGAGGCACCCGCGACTGAGTGGTCTTATACTAGTTTTCGCACTTACTAATCGTATTCCTCGTTAGTGTAGTGGTAAGCGTCGCCCGCCTGTCACGCCGGAGACTATGGTTCGATTCCCCTACGGGGAGCTTTTTTCCGTTTTTTTAACTCTTTTGTTTCTTAGTTATAAACAAACTCATCATAACCCCGCATTCAGCTTGTCTGAGCATTTTTGGAATTTTTCCAAGCATTGGCTAAAGTAATCGATCTCTTTGCAGTTTTTTGATTGTAAACACTATTTTCTTAAAATGCGTAAATGGTGTAATAAACATGGGGCTAGAGTTAGTGTTAGTCTTGCGGTTGAGTTTAGTGTTCAGGAATGGGTTAAAATTAGTGTCCGTAATTTTAGTGAGTAGTTTCCCTCCTCCCCGCTTTAGTACAGCTGATAAATAGCGCCATCCAGCAGAGAAAAATCAGACTACCGTTCTGTCTCTAGCCGCATGTTTTAAAAACTGTATGGCTGATTTTAACTTAAAATTGTTTGTGCTAAAGTGATCTGTGAGACAAGATTTTTGTTAACAACACTATGGCAAAAATTAATGCATAAGTTTGGCAAAGGCAACACTAAAAGAAGGGAAAGAGGGTATAAGGGAAACTACTCATTTAAACTATAAAAACTAATTCTCACCCTGCTGTAAACACTAATCTCAACCCCAGAACCCAGTATGGAAAGCATGGCAAGTGCACCCGCGATATTTTTTAAACTATCATAAATGCACCCGAAAAAAATCGTAAAATGCACCCCTGCTAACCTGCACTTGCTATATAAAAACAAACCATTCGCCAACGATTAACGCATTTAACGCAGCCCTAATACGACTAATCGTACGCATTCAATGAAAAGCACAGTTAATATAAGCTTTCCCCTAACCCAGGAAACGTCGATTAAGCATTCGATGCGGTAGCGGCCAGATTAATTCGCACAAATAGTCTCGAACACTGATACGTACGGTAGTTTACCTAAAGCGAGAAGGAAAACGAACATGTTTATAGGTTAGTTATCAAAAAAAATACATCAGTGTTCTGTTTAAAATGCAAACAATTTATTTACTGAGCTATTGAGACTAGTTTTAATCCTAAACCTGAAACTATAATTAAATTTTATCCGTTAGGACTGGATTAAATCGATTGAATGGTCATGGGTACGATATGGGAATTCACATTTCAAAAAAATATGGAACATTAAGTGCTTTCCAGAATTGATTACTTGATGCAAACTTAAAGTCCAAAACAGAAAAATATTATTTATTGTACCGTGTATTTCTATTTCGGCCGTTTCTATAGGTTTACGAAAGTTCCAACAGAGAATTGACGATAATATGTAACGTAATTGTAATTGCTTGGTATATCTGCACTATGCATTAGGATCGTGCACCCGGTTGTCGGGATCGTGCACCCGGCCGTCGGGGTTGTGCACCCGCGAGATCTCGTCGAGATCTGCCATACTTTCCAGACTGGCCCAGAACTAACGCTAAGTTTCACCTCAGTCTTAACACCAACCCTAATCTTCATTTTATTGTGCAGTTTTTCTCCTTTTCTGTTTCCCTAATTTTAGATTTTCCCGTTCAGGCATATTTATCTTAAAGGGTTAAACATAGCAGTATATAAACGTAAATCTAATCGTCACCTATTCTTGTCGGCTTTCCACCATCGTCCAGATTTAGGAATTCCCTTTCTCACAATTTCATTTGACGGGGCATCAGTGGCTAAAACGTCGACCATCATTCATGGAACACACGATTTAACTTAACGGAAACAACTCGATTTTTTTACCACGTGTACGAGAATAAATTTTTTCCAAAGCTAAAATTTTCTAGCGGGGAAATCCCTTAACAATTACTGTTGTCTATTATTTACATAGGTAATGGGTCGTGCTTGCATACTTTCTCAAAATTTTATTTTATTATTTTTTATTACTGTGTGTATTAACGGGCATGTTTTAAATACTGTAGTTGCCGTTTTATCCTACTGTCTGAACTCAAAATAACTGTGCTATTCTTCTAATAAAAAATGGAAAAATAAACTTAAATAAATCTTCTTTTCACGTCATAACGCGCTCGCCGACTAAAGAAGTTGCCCATCTCTTTTGTAGGACGTACTACAGTATTTTATAATTGTCCGTAATGATGATTAAAAATTGATCAATATATTTAGGATTTAGTACGCCGACTAGAGATGTTGCCAACCCCTGCTCTATAGTATTGTTTGCAAAATTATTAAAAATTGTTTTACATATAAAACAATGTGGGTTTAAACGAATAATCTTCTAACAATTCGGTAAAATTTTCTGTTTAATTGTATATTTACTTCATATACCACATAGAAATCATATACCACCGAGTTGTCATCAATTAATCAGAAAACTCGCTTATAAGATGACCTCACATTCCTATTATTTCCACAGAATTGTTTGATCAAAATTTAAATATAAACACTTCTTCTAAAACGTCACACATAAGTTGATTATTGTAAAGGGCTGTATCACTGAGTTGTATTTGGATACTTTAACAGTTGACAGGACGTGCAGACAAAATGCACAATCTTATCGAAATCGCACTCATAATGTGCATTGTTGGAATTCCGAGTGTTAAAGGTAGGATATGTTGACTGGATAGCCAATATTTATGAATATTTATGTTTTTTGTTCTCGTGAATGAAAAAACATGAAAGAGCATATGGTTTTTTTTGCTTAGGTTTGGCGGCCGCGTCCGCTATATTTATTTAATTATGTTCTTTTTCAAATGACGTGTTTAAACGACTCTTCGTTTAGCCCTCTCTTCCTATTCCTGTGCCGTGATTTGATTCGTTTGCCATTTTTAATACTGGGGCAAAAAATGAATAACCTAAAACTAAAGAGTGTAACACGAATATTATGTCAAATTACTTCGCTTACCGGAGCTAGTGTGTTGTGTGTATTTAAGATGTTTCTTTAATTGTGGTAAAACACATTAATCCACCATGGATTGATTAATAGCAATTTCAAAGTTTGTATGCAAAATCAAAACTTGTCATATACTGCAGGAGTTTCGTTCTACGAGAACAGTGTAGAAGATTCTTCGTTTTCCATCGGCAACACAACACAAACTCTCATCCAGTATTCCATGTGCATGTCCACACGACCTGTGGTGGTCTATGTTACCGCCCGACCTGTAGATGCGTCGAGACCACACAAGTTTGTTTTAACCGAGCCAAGTTTCGAACCATAAACTCTTTACTAGGGCCGCCGTTTTTGTATTGACGTCGGTATATGTATCGGTCGCGTTAATCATTAGGCCAAGTGACCATATGATGTCTCGCAATTTTGTTTTGCTTTTTTATCGGGATAAGTTTTGAACCGCTGATATGCTCGTCACGAAGACCGTTTTTAGAGAGAATTCTTTAATGTTTCGTTTGCGTTAACCATTCGGCCACACAACCATACGATGCATCACAGGTTTAAAGCTTCAGTGGTGAATATCAACCACGACAGCGCTATGGTGGAACTCACTCGTATTGATGCAAACAAAGGTTGGAATTGGATGGCACTTGAGATAAAATGGATAGTTTACATGTCAGGTGCGTAGAATAGAATAGAATATTTATGTTTCTCCACGTAAATGGGATAACGCAGGTGACGTTAACGCACGGTATGTCGTTGAATTACCACGTGTCCATCATTGGGATAACATGGAAGGGAACAGGTTTATACGATTAAGTTGACCATGTTTATCCCCGTAAATTTATTCATGTTTATCCACATAAATGGTAAAACGCAAGGTGGGTTACCACTTTAATCACCCTACCCTCCCATAGGTAACGGGGAAGAAGACTGGCATGAACTCGGCAACGGATATTCCTACAAAATGCTCGACACAAGGCTACACCATGCTGATGCTCGTCGTGCTTGTAAAGACTTGGGGGCTTGGTTGGTGGTCCACGCGGAAAAAGATCAAAACATGATTAGGTAAGTTCAGCTTGACATTTTATCAATGTTCAAATGAGACTAATTGATGTTACCTCTGCCCGACCGCTTAGTCTGGCGGTTTAGTGGGACGCCTCTCAGCCGAAGGGTTGCAGCTACGAAACTGGTGGCTAGCCGCTTTGTTGTGTTCTTGGGTAATGCACTTAATGGACATTGCCTGAACCTAGCGAACTAATGGGTTCTACCAAATTGAAGGAAAGTGTTTATCATACACAACATACCGCAATAGCTCTGGTAACCCGACGGTGGGTGCGAGGTGATCTGACGATTGCCTGTGTGTTAACCTCCTTGGTTTTCCCATTCACGGTGATAAACATGAATATCTTATACTATCGTAATTGTTTGTAGCAAGCTCCGTGCTGAGTACACTGCACTTGCGGGGAAGCCTTATTGGATTGGGATGACGAGGGTTGGACGAGAGAACAAATGGATTTGGGACGACTGGACACCTCTTACCACATCGGTGTGGAACAGCGGGGAGTCTAATGGGTCGAATGAAGATTGCGTTTCAAACGGACGGTGGAACACTTCTTCTCCTCTTTATTATTGGTTTGACCAGCAATGTGGTAAATCGTTTCATCCACTGTGTGAGAGACCGACTTTGCCCGAATAAGATTTGGAAGGAGATGTCGGGTAAATACGAGTGTGCGGTTAAGAATCCTGTATGAAGAATTGAAACAACTATTTTTTGTCCAATTTTTAATGTTTTAAAGCTTTATTCATACCTTTCAACACAACATGTATGTAGAACTATAAAACTGGCGGTCAACCTGTCATCGATTGTAAATTTGCAAGAATATCGGACACTGTTCACAATATCTTGAAGGGCCAACATAATGATAGGTTCCAACGATTGTAAATGGGCAAGATTAGAAGACACTGTTCACAACTATTTTATGTTCGAGATGTTATAACGTTCATAGTTTGCGCGATTCCTGTAAATATCCAATCCAACTTGTTTTTTGTGATTATCCATTGCACACAACCGATAATTGCGTTAAAGTGCGTCGTCTTTCAGTCAAAAGGTTGTAGGTTCAAAACTGATCTCTAGCTAGTCGGGTGGGTCCTTGGAAAAGGTATCCTGTCCTTACATTCACCACCATACACCGCTACCGACGCAGGATTACAAGTATCAGCAATCTATGGCAAACCGAAATGAGCCGGAAGTATACGTGTCTAGCTCCGTGTTATCTATCTTTACGTCACAGTACTATGACGTATGCCACTAATCGAACCTGGCCAACCCCCTTAAGCAAGGGTGACGTTACTCTATTGTTTGGTTGGCGTGACACAATGTTTGTAACCAACGATGTTACGTATTTTCCATTTATTTTCTGGACAATCGTATACGTACCTTAGCTTATTTGAAAGCATGGCTGTTATTACACATTACTGGTCGCGCTTTATTATACACTCTTCTTCAGGGCTTTATATAGTTTGATTTTAATTACTTTTTTTAAACATTATCAGGCGGCGACCGCTTTATTTATTTTTGTTAATTTATATCCTTTTTAAATGATGTGTTTTACCGACCCTTTGTTTTGCCTAGGGAAAACAATTAATAAACTAACTTGTGTTGTAACTTTCTTTGCATTTTTTGTCAGAATGGTCACTTCAACAATGAGGTTATCGCAGTTGTTACATAAGTAAAGATTGATTACGTACCCTAATATATTCATGTTTATCCCAGTGAACGGGAAAAACCAGGCGCGGTTAACACACAGGCAATCGTCAGATTACCTCGCGTCAAACCGTCGGGTTATCGGAGTTATTGCATTGTGTTCTATATAATATAGACTTTCGTTCACGTTGGTAGAACCCATTAATCCACTGAGTTCAGGCAATGACCGTAAAGTGACGACTAGCTAGCGTCCAGTTTCTAACGTACAACCCTTCGGTTGAAAGGCATCGCACTAACCTATCATACTAATCGGTGAGAACAAGTAAAGATCCTGATCGTTAAATCCCCATACCGTAACCAAGTACGCAAACATTTATTTAGCGAACAAAAAATAACCATTTACTAAGGGGAACTAAACTAAAACCTGACAATTAATGCTTTAGCTGCCTAAGCTCAGTGGCTGGACATTTGACCGATCAATAAGCTTGGTGGGTTAGTCCGTCATTTTTAAGCTGAAAACGACGACTTTCAGCCGGTAGGTTGCAGTTGCGAAACTGGACGCTTGCTAGTCGGTTGTGTCCTTGGGCAAGGCACTTAACAGACATTGCCTGAACCCAGCGGATTAATGGGTTCTACTAAATTGAAGGAACGTGTAAATCATATACAACACACTGCAATAGCTCCGGTAACCCGACGATGGACGCGAGGCGATCTGACGAATGCCCGTGTGTTAACGCTCATTGCATTTCCCATTCACGGGGATAAACAGGAATATCTTATCCTATCCTAAGATGTATAGGTTTGAAACTGGTCGCTAGCTAGTCGGTTGTGTCCTTTCAAACCCAGCGGATTAATGGGTTCTACCAAATTAATAAAATGCCTAAATTATACAACACACTGAAATACCTCCGGTAAAATTTCCCGTATGTTAACCCCCTTACGTTTCCCATTGACGTGACTAAACACGAATATTCTAACCTCCTATCCCAACCATTTAAAACAAGACAAAGAGTCCACATCTCCAATGTAATATACAGAAGATGCTTTAATTCAATGGAACGAAATCGGACGATGATATTTTAACGGAACACCCATTACAGCATGGCGATAAACTAAACCTTTACACCTCAATACGAGACTGTCAAAA
This sequence comes from Ciona savignyi, assembly GCA_000149265.1. NCBI lineage: Eukaryota > Metazoa > Chordata > Ascidiacea > Phlebobranchia > Cionidae > Ciona > Ciona savignyi. The sequence goes on from CH002794.1 coordinate 76,015, forward strand.
AGGCAGGAGATGTAAAACACAAATTGAAACAACTTTATTGTTTATAACAAGATAGGCTTAATTTTGTTAATAATACCAGGCCTTTAAAATGGGATAGATAAATCTTAATAATTCATTCTTTAGAACCAGATAGTCTTATTTTTTGTTAATAATACCGGATATTTAAAAATTAAATGGGTAAATCGAACTCAGTCATTTTTAGAACAGGATAGGCCTAAATTTAATAATACTGGACCTTTAAAATAAGATTGCTTAATCATTAAATGTGCAAGGAGAATATATATAACTAATTAGTTATTAGGTTTATATGGAATCTCTGCCTCTAATTTTGGCCTCTAGTATATCTCTATAAGCTCTATTGTCCATAGATGTCGGCCATCTTTTAAAACTGCAGGATTCAAGAAATCAAGATATTTCCCAACATTATGGTTAAAATGGAAACAGCGACCACAACGCCGCTGTTCGATTCCATTATTTCACTCCCTCCTTTCCCATCACCTTTCAAGGTCGTTTGATTGGATCCACGGTGCGGAACGCTCGGTTTCACTCCCTGCGGTTCTCGAACTCCGTCGTACGTCGCGCTGTTACATCCGAACCACTTCACACCGATGTACTCCGGGTAACCCTTGCTCACAGAGAGCAGGTCGTCGTCAAGCTTCCAGCAACGCGTGCCTTTCAAGAAATAAACCGACTGGTCGGATGGGTTTGTGAGCGCGGCGTCAATGTTGGTTGGGACGTCACGGAGAACGCTGATGTCTCTTGGATAACCCGATTCCATTCGTCTTAGCTCCTGCCGTGGAGAGTGGATTGTTCCCATTATTCAAACAGTACGACCGATTAGCTCGGTTGGTTAGTGCTTGTTAGTGTTATTTTTCTATAAACATTTATTTTTCCATTTTTAATTTTTTTATGTGGGTTTAGCGGCCACGTCTAATTATACTAAAACTTAATAAATAATTGTTTTTAGACGTGTTCTAACGACTGTCGTTTTGCCGTTTTAGCCCGTTTCCCAAATTTTTAACAAAGGTCCTGATTCGTGTTTTCATTGTGGAAACAAAAAATAAACTAAACTAAAACTATTTCCATTATTCTAGTAGTGTGGATGGGACAGAATATTCATGTTTATTCCCATGAGTCGGCTATACGGCTAATTAGCTTGGTTGGTTAGTGGAATGACTCAATCGTACACAACACACTGCAATAGCTTAACCTTATAGGGATGCGGGGTAATCTGAAAATTGGACACACAATAAAGCATTTAGTGCCTTAACAGCAAGTGGTAGTCAATTTGTTTTGCTACCTTAAAATCTATAATTAAAAAAACTTAACATAGCGCATGTGGAGAACAACTAAAAAGCGACAGTGTAACAGGATGGAAAAATAAAATTAATATAATAAAGAAAATATATGGATGCTGCTGTAAAACCCATTTCATGCCAATTTCAAGCAAACCTCTTTGTGGTAATGCATAAGGTGTACCCCAATAACACATTATAATACACTGTGAACACATTTCATTATATTTTCAACTCGCTGTATTTTCAGGATTCTCAGTATGAATACGGGATAAGATTTTCTCTTATTTTTATAAAGAATTTCCAACCCAATAAACACTGATATTTATAGTTTTATAAGATGCAGCCAACCAACTTCGTCATATTTCCAGAACTTTCTTCCTTTGAAAAAGTAAGTCAAAAAATCAACACAAAAATAATAAATAAAAGAAAATCAAACACTGCAATTTAAAGTTTTACCACCATTTAGTTTTATAAGATGCAGCCAACACACCTCGTCATATTTCCAGAACTTTCTCCCTTTGAAGAAATAAGTCCAAAAATAACCAACAAAAAAAATCAAATTAAACACTGCCATTTATATATGCAGCCAACACACCTCGTCATATTTCCAAAACTTTCTTCCTTTGAAGAAATAAGTCCCACCGTTGCTGTACCACACCATCGCCGCATCAATCCCACCATGCATTGGGAGCCCAAAGTCGCTGATCGGTCGTGGTGAACCTGCGTCCATTACCGTATCCGTGTAAGTCCAATACCGTGTGCCTGGAGGGAGGAATCAATAGTTGTGTAATCATTCGGCTTTAACAGGATTAAGCACCCGCCTAAATGGTGTCAAGTAAAACTGATTGATAATATAAAATCGATCAGTTCGACGAGCAGAAACGAACCGTATAATTCGG
>CH002794.1:82817-95640 GCA_000149265.1 Ciona savignyi
TGAGAAAGTCTACAGTCCACTGTTATAAAACAAATCTATAAACGCCACTGAATAATTTAAATCGTCTAAGCTGAAATCTACATAATGAATAACTGGACCGTGTATTCGCATTAATCTCAGTGAAAGAAACACAAACAAACTGATTTCTCATAAAACAGACCTGTTTTCTTGGCCTAAATTGAAAAGCGAAAATCTCACTATTATTCATTAATGGCGGATAACCGGTTGTCCTCGTCGCACTTAAATCGCAATGAATCGTTAAATGTGACGAAGACGGACATTGCGCCGTCGTAAGATTTAGGCAAGGATTAAAATGCGGTCCCATTGGGAAATCACGACGGGCCTGGATTCGCATGCATAATAAAGGAGAAGAAAAACGCAGAGTGCTAAAGGCTACGCTGAGATAGGAACCACATGTCAAAAAAGAGGAAGCCTATGCACCTTTACGCGTGATTACTTAAAATCGCTGTTGGATGGTAAAACTACACCATCTGTCACGCAGAATTCGACTAGACAAGGTTAAATAGCAGATGTCAAAAACCTTTCGATTTAATATGATCGCAAAATTAACGTTAAAGTTTAATGTCGCTTTCACAAGTCATTTTATCGTTTTCAATATTTAAAATTACTTTCGACCGGCCCGTTAGAATCCAATACCAGTATAAGGGCAATGCCCTTTAGTTGGGTTTTACTACGGATTATATTTTCCTATGATGTTTAATTTCCTTTTCCAAGATGTGATATCACGACTGTCGTTTTGGCCCTTTTTTAGCCTGTCTTTCTATATTCTGGGGGTTTCTTTACTTGTTATGTTTAAAGGAGAAAAACAAATAAACTTTACTAAACTTAACTCTAGTTATGCAAAGTGCAGCGATGTTAAAAGTTTGAGAATCGCTGTCATATGATTGAAACCTTCTTGGTGCAGTGTTTTAACAAGCATTCATCAGCTAAAGTGCATTTTCTTGGTACAATGCGGTAATATTGGTGGTTTGGGTGGTTTTTGAACCCGCCATCTTGTTGAACAAGGACGCTACACCGTGTTCCCGGGTTAATGTCAAATTAACGTCATTCCAAACCCGCCCAGCCAACCAGTGACGCTGGTACATAGTTTGGCAAACACTCTTAAACTTTCTACTCGCAATATATGTTATTATGTACTAGCCTAATATCAGCAACGCTATTATTAAAATTGTCAAATTTTTAGAAAATAATAAACTGACCTACGTTTGAAACGTTGCAATGCATATTGATATTCCGAGGTGCTACGAAGTAAGTAACCGGACGGACGGTTGAACCGTCGTTGTCAAAATGAACATGTGTCAAAATGAGATTTCTATCTTGGAAAACATGTGTCAAAATGAGATTTCTATCTTGGGTATCTGATAATGAATGTCAGAATAATCGTAACGCGTCGGATGATCAGCACAAAAAGGTGGTGGGATTCAAAGCCGTTGATCGTGTTAAACCAAAACTGTATGAACGTTTGTACGGTCGTGTGGCCGAATGGTTAACGCGACCGATACATAATGCTTAATGACGACAGTCGTGGGTTTAAAACTGAGCTCGGTAAAAATTGTAGGAACGTTTTATATGGTCGTGTAGCTGAATGATACATATACCGATTCTTCTACAAAAACGGTCGTAGGGACGAGTTCATCATGGGTCCGAAACTTGACTCGGTAAAAAAAGTATAGCAACGTTTGGACGAATGGGTAACGCAACCGATACATATACCGAATTTTATACAAAAACGGTTCTAGTGACGAAGCCATCATGAAATCGAAACTTGACTCGGTAAAAAAAAACTTTAGCAACGTTTCCGGAGACGTACTGTCACAGCTCCGGTAAACAAATTGTGGGCACGAGGTAATCTAACGATGGTATGATTACCCCGTTTCCACAGCTATTGCATGCGTTAAATAGATGATATTGTTTAGATTTAACATACGAATCCAAAGAAAGGCAAACTTCGTTTACTGCCTTGTTAAAGGACACTGACTATGCGGAAAGTAACCAGGGTAGCTTTTGATCACATCACCTATCCAATGGCAACAACCAGCCTTAATCACGAGGCTATTAAGGTTATAAATTGTAATAAAAAATTATCTAAAACTAATTGATTTATTTCCATTTTTGTCATGGACGAATTTAAATTTTGACTACGTCTATCTATATAGACCGATAACTATAATCAACATATATTGGAACATAAAGGAAAAGTTACAAAACATGCAAGCAATACGGAACTAAACATAGATAACTATTTGGCCGAATGGTTAACGCGAGCAACTCGGATACATACGTGGATCCAGTCGTCCTAGGATCGAAACTAGGCTCGGTAGAAAAAAAAACGAAAGTTAAAGAAGGAACAGTGGTTTGGGGCAAGCTGTGTGTAGCAAGACTGGAAATCTCAAGCAAAAAATCGGTGGAAAGATTGACGACAAATTAACAAGGCAATGTGTGGATGGCCAATCTCTATGGGAAATACAATTAAAACTATTTTGATGAAAAATCGTCATGAAAATTCGTTATACGTGCTTGTGCACTTCAAAATGCGTTTATGGCATCTGGAAAAATAAACGACGTCATGTAGAATAATGATGATGTCACAACGATAATACGTGACGGCATTGAAAGAGTGACGTCATTGAAAGAATGACGTCACATAATCGGGATTGAACTGGTTTTGTAAAATTATTTAAAGAAATGTTGGAAACGAAAGTGCTTTACAGCAAAAACCGGTTAAGCAATTTTGTTGCAAATAATTGATTAATGATGATACACGGGTGAACAATTACACATGGAACATACAAGTGCAAAGCATGGGAAATCATAATTGAAAGTGACGAATCGTGCTTGGGTGACGTGATTGGAAATCAAATTAAATATGTCTCGTGCTTGGTTCACCTTAACATTTCACTTCAAACTCTTCAATTTCATACGCTGATGCCGGAGGGTATCTGTGGGTGGGGATTCGGTACTTTGTGGCAGGATATTCATGTTTATCCCCGTGAATGGGATAACGCAAAGAGCGTTACCACACAGGTAATCGTCCGACTGCCTCGCCCCCACCGTCGGGTTACCGGAGCTATTGCATTGTGTTGTGGATGATTAAAATGTTTCTTTAATTTGGTAGAACCCATTAATCTCATGGGTTCAGGCGATGTCCGCCAAGTGATTTGCCCAAGGACGCATCGATAGCGACCAACGTCGAACCTACAACTCTTCAGCTGAAAAGCAACATACTAACCAACCAACCTATTGGCCGGACATTGTGATGGAATAAGATATTATTTTGCAATCGGACAAGTGGCGTTTTTACACAGGTAATTGGTGTTATCATATCACACAGGTAAACGCATAACACTTATCATCCTCCTACTTGTAGCTCATCCCGGACACAGTGTTGAAGTCACGAGGCTGGGAGACGTCAATTGTCTTCTGACTGGGCTTCATGGAGGTCCTGGGTCGACCATATTTCTCCACGAATGTCGCCCTTGTGGTTGTGCTCAGATCCAGGGTGGGAAGTAGCTGGGATGGTACGGTCGTGTGGCCAAATGGTTAACGCGACCGATACATATACTGACTCTTATACAAAAAACGGACCTAGCGACGTACCCATCATGGGTTCGAAACTTGGCTCGTTAAAAAAAAAAAAGAAAAAAAAAAGTAGCTGGGATGATAGTTTAGATAATTTATTTAAACAACATTATTGTTTTTTTTACCATGGCTAAGGTTTGAACCCATGATGATTTCATTCTAAGACAGTTTTTTTATATAGTTGGTATGTGTATCAGTCACATTAACCATTCGGTCTTACAATCGTACTTATTTAAACAACTTAAATTATCAGATCACCTTGTGCTCACTGTCGGGTTATCGAAGCTACTGCAGATGGATGGTTTAAGTGCCGCATTTTATTCGAAGGGTTGAAGGTTCGAAACCAGCCTAGCTGGTCAATTGTGTCCTTGGGCAAGGCACTTAAAGGTTTTACCCATTGGATCTTAATCATACCCTTGTTTTCCCATCCAAGGGGTTGAATCCTGAATATTCCTAATCTAATGGATTCAGGAAACAACTGGCTAGCTAGCGGCTGATAATAAATCCTAAAACCTATAAGGGTTAAGTAAAAGGTTCTGAACTGGTCGCTAGCTAGACGGTTGTGTCCTTGGGAAAGGTACTTAACAGAAATTACCCGAACCCAGTGGATTAATGGGTTCTACCAAAGTAAAGGAACGTGTGAATACACAACACACTGCAATAGCTCTGGTAACCCGACGATGGGCGCGAGGTGATCTGATGATTACCCGTGTCTTAACCCCCTTGGTTTTCCCATTCACGGGGATAAACATGAATATCCTGTCCCTAAGTGTATAACTGCAAAAAAACACCAATTACCCTCTTGGGAAGCACTAACTTAAACCTAACCTACTGGGTACAAGACCAACTGGCAAGCTAGCGTCTGTTAATAGACCTAAAACCTTTGAAAAGGTTGACTAATATAATAAGTATAACATAACACTAAACAAATTACCCTCTTAGGAAGCACTATCTCTTTATAATTCTCATGGAAGTCACCATATCTACGTCTCGGCTGTGCACCCCAGTCCTGGAAGTAGGTTTTGCTGCTTGTCGTTCCGTAGAATTTCCCCCGTTCGACCCCACGGTTTGTTCTGGGGCGGTTCTCGGATGGGTCTTGCATTGGGGGCATTTCTTTGGGCGTGTAGTCGAACTAGGATGTCATGATTATTGCAGGTGTCGCAATAATAGTTGGTAAAACAAAGATGGTTGCTAAAATACCTCATGCTCTTAGTCAGGTAGATGACGTAGTGTGTTGTATGTTTGAAATAACTATATGTTTGAAAATATGTTTGAAATAATATATTCAATGTGTGGGTATACTATAAAACTAGGTAACATTATAATAACTAGGTAAAAGGTGGGTAATTTGATGAATGCTTAAATGATATTGTCTCCTGGCTTATCCCATTCACAAGGATAACTATTAAGCATGTTAATAATACAGAATCCAGTATTAACCATGTTTATAAAACAGAATACAGTATTAAGCATGCTTATAATACAGAATACAGTATTAACCATATTAATAATACAGAATACAGTATTAAGCATGTTTATAATACAGAATACAGTATTAAGCATGTTAATAAAACAGAATCCAGTATTAACCATGTTAATAAAACAGAATACAGTATTAAGCATGCTTATAATACAGAATCCAGTATTAAGCATGTTTATAAAACAGAATACAGTATTAAGCATGTTTATAATACAGAATACAGTATTAACCATATTAATAATACAGAATACAGTATTAAGCATGTTAATAAAACAGAATCCAGTATTAACCATGTTAATAAAACAGAATCCAGTATTAACCATGTTAACAAAACAGAATCCAGTATTAAGCATGTTTATAATACAGAATACAGTATTAACCATATTAATAATACAGAATCCAGTATTAACCATATTAATAATACAGAATCCAGTATTAACCATATTAATAATACAGAATCCAGTATTAAGCATGTTTATAATACAGAATACAGTATTAACCATGTTAACAAAACAGAATCCAGTATTAAGCATGTTAATAAAACAGAATACAGTAATAAACATGTTAATAATACAAAGATTTAGTTAGAATTTTTAAGTTTTCTATTTTGTTTCCTGATTGAAAACATGCAACAAAACCTTCTAAAAATACAGAAAAAAACCAGCTTAGAGTAAAACCATTCTGTGTAATATAGAAATCAGACAACGTACAACAATCATAAATGCGAATAATGTACAAAGGTACAACAATCATATATGGTATGAATCTAGTATAAAACTTACTGTCATTGTTGTGTTGGTCTGCATGGCGTCAGTTGACAGCTTGGTGTTGTCATGTAATTTTGACAACCCCGGTCTTGGGTGTTCCTTTACATTCCAACCCTGGTAACAATTCCTCTGCTCCGTGTCGAACACCAGGCTGAGAAGGAGGGGGGAAAGGGTCATGAGAATTGGAATGAGTGGGATAGGATATTATGTTTTTAAGCAACCCTGCAGATTATGGGGTTTTAATTAAATGAACATGTGAATCATACACAACACACTGCAGTAGCTCTGGTAACCCAACGATGGGCGAAAAGTGATCTGACGATTGCCTGTGTGTTAACCTCCTTGGTTTTTCTATTCATGAGGATAAACATAAATATCCTATCCTATCTTAAGCCGTCAATGGTAAAGAATGGTAGAGTTATATAAGAAATTGCACATTACCTCATCAATACATAAAGGAGTGTAATTACACAGAAAATCGTCAGATTATTTCGTGAATACATAAGGAAGCTTTTTTACATGAGTAAGCATTAGATTACCTCCTGTCCCCTGTCGGGTTAACAGAGCTTTTGTTGAGTGTTGTATATGAGTTGGACATTCCACTAAAGATTGGACAAGAGTCATTTACTTTTTTAGCATGGCTCCATTGGCTTTTATTTTACTACAATATTAACAGTATAAACAAGATAAAAAGAAACACAAACGGTGTCAAAGTAATATATTACAATGATAATAGTTTTTGCTCGCCATGGTGACATTGAAAATATGAAGTCATTGAGTTTACTGTCACCCTATTAATTCGATTTAATTTGATTTTTTTCTGGATATAGAAGTTTGTATTTTTTTAGTCTTTTAAAAAGGAGGAATTTCATGAACTTTAAATAAAGGTGAAGGTCTACTGTGTCCAAACAAAGTCATTGTCACTACTAAGAATATGTGAGAGTTTGTTTAAACATAAGATCCTTCACAATTCCACTTCTCAACTCTATTGTTATAAGTGCGGACTTAACATTTCTATTGGAACTTGGAGAGGTTTAAAGCAACTAAATACAATGAAAGCGCTTTGGTGATCATACTGTACATTTTTCGTAATTTTGCCAGTAAAAATTATTCGGTTTATTTTTATAGTCCAACCGGTTAGTCTGGCGGTTTAGTGCGAAGCCTTCCAACCGAAAGGTTGCAGATTCTGAACTGGTCGCTAGCTAGTCGGTTGTGTCCTAGGGCAAGGCACTTAACTGAAATTGCCTGAACTCAGCAGATTAATGGGTTCTATCAAATTGAAGGCACATGTAAATTATACACAACACACTGCAATAGCTCCAGTAACCCGGCGGTGGGCACGAGGTGATCTGACGATTGCCTGTGTGTTAACCCACTTGGTTTTCCCATTCCCAGGAATAAACATGAATATCCTATCCTATAGGCCTACTGCACTAAAAAGCAAAAAAATATAATGATCCAATTGCTAATATTAAATGTAAATTTTAAATATTAATTTGCCTATAATGGAATAAGACATTCATGTTTTATCATCCAAATGGGAAAATGCAGAGAAAGTTCTTACACATAACTATATTTAGATTACCTTGGCCCCATCATCGGGTTACTAGAGCTATTGTAGTGTGTAAGCTATTTAGCACAACCCAATAATCCACCGAATCCTTATCTGCTAAGTGCCTAAATACACAACTAACTAGCTTACGATCATTTTATAACCTTTTAGCTGTAAGGAGGCACTAACAAGGACGCACTAATAAACGCACTTGGCCTATTTTTAAGTACTTTCCTTAGAAGATAATAGAGACGACAAGCACCTTAGCATATGGCAGATATTAGAGTTAACTAACCCATACTTACGTTTAAATAACACAAACATCATAAAAGAGATAGCATCAACATCACTTACTCCTGGTTCATCTTAATCTCCAGTGTGTCGGGTGCCGGGGTTGAAGCTTTAGGTGGCAGAGGGTATTTCTCACGTTGGGGAAAGTCCGCTTGATACTTGCTCGATAACTCCATCTTGCGCTGAGCAAGTTGTTTCACGACGGAACTCGATTTTCGGCGCTGACCGGCCCTCGAGCCCGGCTCAATAAACTGGTAAGTTTCGCGGTGTGTGGTCTGCAGGTCGTGGTCGCCTGGAGGTGGGGGGAGTAGAGGGTTGGAGGTTAAATCTACTTCTCGCTAAACCTATATTAACAAAAAACGAGGTCATAGACAGACACATGCTCAGTTCGCTCTTCACCCTGGCCATTTTTCTGGCGTCCTAGACACTAAACATAAAATTCTTTGAACCAGTTTTTAAAAGTCAATAATATGCAATATTAAACACACTGCAATAGCTTCTGTTGAAAACTGTTTTGGTTAGATGTGGAGATTACCCTAAAGCAGGGGTTGGCAATATCTCTAGTCAGCGGGCCACATGTGGGAAAATGAAGTTCTTGCTTGGTGGGCCGGATTATTACATGAATAGTATACAATATCTTAATTACAGGGTATGGTTAGATACAGTCTGCGGGCCGGTCAAAATCCCTTCACGCGCCGTAAATTGCCCATGCTTGATATAAACCATGTTTATAAAACTACCATTTAACCGTTACTGACCTTCGCCGACTTTAATATTGGCTTCGGCCACTTTTGCCATCTCCGGCTTCTCCATGTATTTGTAGGGGTAGTCAACGTGGGTTCGAGACTTCATCAATTCCTCACCACCCATCATTTTCTTTCGGTCGGGGTAAATTAGGGGTGAAGTAAAAGTAGGGAGTTCCCCAAATCGCTGCTTCATCTTCGGCTTCCAGTCTTGGAAGTAGAATTTGTTCATCGTTCGACCGTCAAACTTGATTTTCTCGCCACTAGGGTCGCTGTTGGTTTTCGGCCTCTGTTCAAATAATGGAATGTCAACACAGTACGGTCGTGTGGCCGACGGGTTAACGGGACCGATACATACCGACTACTATGCAAAAACGGTCCAAGTGACGAGCCCATCATAGGTTCGAAACTTGGCTCGGTAAAAAAGAATGTTAACACATGTACGGTTGTGTGGTCAAATGGTTAACGACGCCAATACATACTCCTATACAAAACAGTTCTAGTCATGAGTCCATCCATGGTTCGAAACTTGGTTCGGTGAAAAAAATATATATAAAAAAAGAATGTTAACACATTCAATACCGGTACATATACTGAATTGTATACAAAAACATTCTTAATGAATCATGGGTCCGAAACTAAGCCCGGAAAAAATAAAACAAGAAAATAATATAATTATGTTTATCCCTATGAATGAGCAAAGCGGTATTATCACATGAGCAGTTGTCAGATTACCTCGTGTCCATAGTCGGCTTACCGAAGCTATTGCAGTTTGTTCTGTTTGATTGAGACTTTTCAGCTATGACAAATTGATATGTAGTATTTGACAATAGCTTTAAATCTTATCAACCTCCCATACAAAGATTAAACGTATCATTGTAATATAGGAATGGATGTTTATGTTTATTCAAATGAATGAAAAAAAAGTGTCAAAAAGCATTAGATAACCTTGTGCCTAATGACAAATTAAATGAGCTATTGCAGTGTATTAAGTGTGATGATATTTTGTTCTACTTTAAACCAGTACAGTCAAGCATGGTTTGGTTAGTGCCACAACTGACTAGCTAGCATCTTTCTTTTATCCAACAACCTTCTCTATCCAACAATGTTTTGAATGAAAAGCCACTAAGCTATGCAAATGAACATTGTCAATTTCTTAATTAATTCTTCAAATACTTACAATCAAAATGGCGGGCAATGCACTCTTGGGCGCAAAGTCATGTCGATACATTGTAACATTGCTGAGTGGCTCATCTGGGACAACATGCTCTTCTTTCTGAAAGAATTTATTTGAAAATTTAAAAGCGTTACATCCACTGGCCAGAATAGTAGGAGTAGGATATTCATGTTTATCCCTGTGAATGGGAAAACAAGGGGGTTATCACACGAGCAATCGTCAGATCACCTCGCGCCCACCGTCGGGTTACCGGAGCTATTGCAGTGTGTTGTATATAATAGACACGTTCCTTCAATTTGGTATACAACCCATTAATCCGCTGGGTTCAGGCAATGTCCGTAAAGTGTCTTGCCCAAGGACACAACCGACTAGCTAGCGAGCAGTTTCGCACCTGCAACCTTTCGATTGAAAGGCGACGCACTTAACCACTAGACCAACGAATCGTTTGTCTCTATAAGTAAAGATAACACAAGCAATCATCTGATTACCTTGTGCATATAGTCAGGTTGCCGGTTCTTATGCATTTTGTTCATTATTTTGAATGAAGCAAAAACAGTATAAGTGAATTGTATTATGTATTTTGTAAAAAAATGTGCTTTCTTTACGAAAGTTTTATAAAAACATACAATTTAAAACACATTGTTTTCAATATTTGTTCTAATTTTATTAAGTGCCTATATTTGACCAAGAGTGTCAACACACCACTCCTTCATAGCTTTCGGTCAAAACTGATATAATACCGGTTTGATAAGATCTCTCTTTGCACCCAAATCTTGTGATGCATAACTGTTCATAGTGGTGGTCTCTGTAAGCATGGGGGGATGTTGGATCTTCGCTTTCTCTGGCGGCGGCTTCCATGATCTCGATGGAATGAAATCTCTGCATGAGTTGGAGGATAGGGATAGGATATTCATGTTTATCCACATGAATGGAAAAACCAAGAGAGTTAACACACACGCAAAGTTCAGATCACCTCGCGCCCACCGTTGGGTTACCGGAGCTATTGCTGTGTATGATTGAGACGTTCCTTTAATTCAGTGGAACCCATTAATCCGCTGGTAAGTTCCTTATCCAAGGAAACAACTAAATTGCCCACCAAGCACCACAATATAATCACCCAGTATGGAAAGTATGTCAGCTGCACAGTCGAGTTTTTTTTCCCTGCGTCTTTGCACACTCGTAAACCTACCTCTGGACCTCTGGTAATTTACTGTAAACCTACCTCTGAACCTCAGGTAATTTACTGTCAGTACATTTTTTGTTATGTAGGCGACCCTATGTTACGTAGATAGATATATTAGCTGACGGACACGATAGATTTAGGATAGAATAATATGTTTGTTTAAGATTTTGGTAAAACAGTAATAAAAAGGAGATTGTATGCACACTTGAAGTGTGCACTTTTGGATGTTTGCACACTGCACTGCACACTTAAATATTTGGCGCGTGCACACTCGAGATCTCGGCGAAAATTGACGTACTTTCCATACGGGATAATCCAGTATGGAAAGTACTGCAGCTGCACACTCGAGTTTTTTTTCCCTGCGTCTTTTGCACACTTGGGTAATTTCACACACGCTCGCGAGCTGGCAGTATAAACATCATATAATTTCCAATAAACTTGTAAACCTACCTCGGACCTCGGGTAATTTACTTTCCGCACATTTTTAGTTATGTAGATAGATATGTTAGCTGACGGACACAAAAGATTGAGGATAGAACAATATGTTTTTTAAGATTTTGGTAAAACAATTATGAAAAGGAGATTGTGTGCACACTTGAAGTGTGCATTCTTGGACGTTTGCACACTGCACACTTAAATATTTGGCGCGTGCACACTCGAGATCTCGGCGAAAATTGACGTACTTTCCATACGGGGGGATAATCACTACTTACAGCAGCACAGTACTTACTTATGTTGGACAAATGTATCTCGGTAACTTGAATCCTTTTCCCCAAGTTTTCCCTGGTTTACGTCAACACGTTTTGAAACCCGTTTAACGACTAATGGCCTACCCATGTTTACTTCGAAATAAATCTATTACCTACTAAAATCTCTTACAACTCAACAGATTCTAAGAAAATACGTAAAAATTTATTTATGCTAGCTAATTCTTTAAATACTAACCACAAAAGTCTTTAAATACACATTGATAAAGGCAACTATCGTTTTAATTGTATACACAATAGAAACAAACAAAGGATAAAGTAACCGCGTCTGTTACAGCTTTTCCATTGTCACTGAAACCGCGAATTCTGTACCAGGCTTCATTAGTTACTACTTAGTAACACCGCTATACGTCGCGCTTTCGCGTAGCAGAATGGGGACCAACGGGGCGGTTTGTGCAACTAAATGATGTATGGGCAACATACGGCTCGCGGGTCAAGTCTGACCGTGAAGAGATTTTGACCGGCCCGCAGACTGTATCTAGCCATACCCTGTATGACAGGCATGGCTTGTGGCTCCGACATCTACCAGAAGAGATAATGGAATCGCAATGAAACTTAGTCATTTGTTAGACCACATGGTCTAGATATGCAGAAACCAAAATTTTGGGTAATATACCTAGGGGAATTCCCCTGGGAGGTGAAAAACCAAAACGGTATTTTTTCAAAAATTTTAGTTTTTTTGGGCATAGCGCATGAACGGCTGCTCCAATTTTGATCAAATTTGGTAAAATAGTAGTGTGTTAGCCACTGCGTTACCAATTAGAAGAAACAAAATATTTACCTAGGAAAATACCCTATAAATAAAGATATGTTTCTAAATCAAGATTGTGACAGGCATGGATTGTGGCTCCGACATCTAACAGAAAGGATGATGGAATCCCAATGAAACTTTGTCATTTGTTAGACCACATGGTCTAGATATGCACAAACTAAAATTTTGGGTAATAAATCCAGGGGAATTCCCTTGATACGTTAAAAGCCTAAACGGTATTTTTTCTAATTTGTTAGCTTTTTCGGGCATAGCGCTTGAACGGCTGCTCCAATTTTAATCAGATTTGTTGAAATGTACGTAATTAGTCACTTATTTAACACCTAAAGAAAATAAAAAACATCCCTTGGGAAATACCCCCAAAAAATAGGATTTTGTTCTCAAATCAGGATTGTGACAAGCATGCCATTTCACCCCGACATTTACCAAAAGGAGTAATGGAATCGCAAATAAATTTGACATTTGTTAGAAAACCATGGTCTAGATATGCAGAA
>CH002794.1:97646-114379 GCA_000149265.1 Ciona savignyi
CTATATAAATAGCCTTTTTTGGGCATAGCGCTTAAACGGATGCTACAATTTGAATCAGATTTGGTGGAATGTAAGTGCATTAGTCACTGATTTAACACTTAAAAGAAATAATAAAATAACCTAGGAAAATACCCAAAAAATGGGATATGTTCTCAAATCATGTTTGTTACCAGGATTCCATGTCGCCCTGACATCTTCCAAAAGGAGTAATGAAATCGCAATGAAAATTGGACATTTGTAAGACAACATGGTCTAAATATGCAGAAACCAAAAATTTGAGTAATGAATATAGGGGAATTCCCTCAAAACGTTTTTTTAATAAATTAGATTTTGTGGCCATAGCGTTTGAACGGCTGCTCTAATTTTATTAAAATTCGGTAAAATTTTAAAACATTAGACACTCTGTGCCAATTCAAAAAAGAAAACATTTACTTAGGTTAATTTCCATGAAAACGAAGTTATGCTCCTGAATTATGATTGTAACAGACATGCCATATCGCACTGACATCTCTAATAAGCAGTCTACAAACCAGATTAAAACTTTAAGAATTGTTCCATCATTTATAAAAACAGAAACTTGTCTACGAAACCCAGGAGAATTCCCTGAAACCATGAAATCGGGCTGTTTTGGGAATTTAGCTTTATTTCACTACAGCGCTTGAAAAGAAGCTATAATTGAAAACATTTTTGGTGAAATGTTCATAAATTTAAGACGTTTATTCTTTATTTACCTAAATATGGAATATAAGTTTGGTATGTTAACTATGGGACCCATGCGTTTATGCTTGCAGAAACAAAAAACTACATACTCAGTGTATAAAATACAAATTGTGGTTAGGGACCCTGTAGCATGAATATAGTGTATACAACATGTGTTTTACAAATAGTGGTGGTTAAACACGTGGTTGACACTCTCTAGTTAAGTTAATGAATATCATATTTATGTAATAATCCGGCCCACCAAGAAGTTTACTTTTCCACATCTGGCCCGCCGATTACAGAATTTGCCCACCCCTGAAATAAATGGTTAAAGCATGTAACTTATATGCAAACATGATTCCAAAACAGACACAGAGTGTTGTATATGATTCACACGTTCCGTCAAATTAGTAGAAACCATTAATCCGTTGGGTTCAGGCAACTTCCGTAAAGTGCCTTGCCCAATATCTTCGGATTTTGTAAATTCAAAAGTCGAGACAAACTACAGGATATTAATCCTCGTGAATAAAAAACAAATGGGTTTAACACACGATCAATCGTCAGACCACCTCACACCATTCGTTTGGTTATTACAGAGTGTTGTGTATGATTCACCATTCCTGCAATTTGGTAGAACCAAGTTTTCCGCTGTGCCTTGCTCAAGGACACAACCGCCTAGTTAGCGACCATTTTTCAACGGGTGACCTTTCGCCTTAAAGGCGACGCACACAACCACCAAGCTAATCATTCGGGCTAAGAGAATGCTATAGTTAAGATTCCAAAAAGTTTCAAGACGAATAAATTGTCCGTCAATGCCAATTAGTTTCCCTTAATGAACTCTATTAAGGAACACTAATGCCAACCACCTATAGCCACCTGACATACACGTGACCAGTAATACAGATAGTGAAATAGAAAATATATGAAGAACATTTTTGACCCGTTTTAACATATCGATGTAATTATTATTATTAGCACAAAAGGCAAAACTACGTGCATCAATCCACAGAAGGTCGAATTGATTACATTATTTCAGAAACTTGTCACAAATAACTAAAAAGGTTCATAACTTATCACGGTACACTAGTTTACATTGGATAACTGGTTGTTACGATGTACGGGAATAATCCGTGTACGTACCTTTTCACTCGTCGCATCACGATAATGTTATGACTCCATCCTTTGGCTCAGCACGTTCTCTCGCATCGAAGAAATTGTATATCCCTGTTTGAGCGGATGTTTTTGTTGGTGCTAAAATTTTAACGCAAAACATCGATCGTACTTTTCCATTAGACGCTTTTACTTGCGGTGCAACCATTGCGAATTACAAACACACATGCTGTTGCTAAGATGTATTTTAAAAGTGGTGTTCTGTTTTGATTGTACCTAAAACTAGAGATTTACCCCTCGTGAATTTCCTAGAAATGAAAAAAACACTACCAATTAACTTTTTTGATTATTAGATTTTAGAGATCATAGCGCTTTACCCGACACACAGATTATATTACCATATCAAGTATAATTTCTTAACATTGTAATTCGATTTCACAAAGTTGTGTTTCTTTACAAGTTATTCTATTTTAATAACAAAGCATTCGTGTCAAGAACTTTATCATCTTTTGATTGACAGCTATAAAAAGATCCCATAGTTTGGCTTCACAACAGGACGTAATCTGTTAAAGAATCGTGAAAAGGTTTTCTGAGCAATTCTGAAAGGGAAGTATTCAAAAGATCGTGCATTGGCTGGATCATTGGCAGGATATTTCGTGTTTGGTTGCTTTTAGCATAACAGAATGTTGTGAAATCGTAAAGAATTTTTCTAAAAGATTCTACAAGGGAAGTCATTAGAATATTAGATGATCGTGCTGTGCATGGGTAGGATATTTTTAGCATCGTAGAAAATTGTTTCTGTTTTTCTGCACCGCTGTAAAACGTCTTCTACACAGCTGACATAGTCGTTTTCTCGTAATAAAATCCAAACTCATTAAAAATTCTAATTAGTCCGGTGGATTAGTGTATTAAGTTTCATCCGATAGGTCGCAGCTTCGAAACTGGTCAATAGCTGGTCGGTTATGTTCTGGGCAAGACACTTGAGGGAAATTTGCCTCAACCCAGCGAATTAATGGGTTCTAATTAAATAAAGAAACGTCTTAATAATACCCAAAACACTGCAATAGCCCTGGTAACCTTTTTCTGGACCTATTGCTATCTCCAGAACTTCGTGCCAAGAACTTTATCATCTTTTGATTGACAGCTATAAAAAGATTCTCATAGTTTGGCTTCACAACAGGACGTAATCTGTTATATAATCGTGAAAAGGTTTTTCTGAGCAATTCTGAAAGGGAATTATTCAAAGGATCGTGCTTTGGCTGGATCATTGGCAGGATATTTCGTGTTTGGTTGTTTTTAGCATAACAGGATGTTGTGAAATCGTGAAGGATTTTTCTGGAAGTTTCTACAAGGGAAGTCATAAGATGATCGTGCTGTGCATTGGCATGCTATTTTCAAAAACGTTGTAGCAAATTTTCGTTTTTCTGCACCGCTGCGAACGTCTTCTGCACAGCTGCATGGCCGTTTGCTCATAATCAAAGCCAAACTCTTTAAAATTCCCAATAGTATGGATTAGTGTATCGAGTTTCACCCGATAGGTCGCAGGTTTGAAACCGGTCGCTAGCTAGTCGGTTGTGTCATTGAGCAAGACACTTAACGGAAATTTGGTTAAACTCAGCGGATTAATGGGTTCTGTCACATTGAAGGAACGTCTCAATCATACACAACACATTGTAATAGCTCCGATAACCCGACGGTGCCTGAACCCAGCTCCGACAACCCGAAAGGTTATCGCAACCGATACATATACCTATATATATAAAAAAAAGTTATTGGGCTGAGACCATCATGGGTTCAAACCTCCGTCCAGTGAAATAAACAAATGAAATAATTTGTGTTTCAACGCAAATTTTTAAAAACAGATTTATTCGAAGAATCTCCTGAATCTTTTTTACGATTTACAACAGATTACAATCTGTCATGAAGTTCTTCCAAAATCTCCCAGTCCCGTTTTGAATAGATCCCATGTGTCACACGATAATATAATCAGTTCCCTTTCAGAAGCTTTTAAGAAAATACCATTTCACGACTCCACAACATAATACGTCCTGTTGTGACAAAGCAAGAGCTCGCTTCATAGCTGTCAATCACTCAGAAGAGGATACAGGAAAAGCCCAATGTGCCGTGTTGGGTATAAATAGAATAAAAATTCTGGAAAAACACATTCGTTGAAACGAACTACAAAGGTAGGAGTTTTATATTCTAGTTTGTAACGAATATTTACGGTAGATTTTTCAGATGAACAAGTCACTTCTCGTACTTATGCTTGCTATTGCGCTTGTTATGCTGAGCGCAGAAACCGACGCGGGGCGTCGTCGTCGTCGTCGTCGTTGTTCAGGCCGCAGACGCCGTCGGTACAACGAAGAACAGGATTCTGTACAATCTTCAGGTATGCCGTATTGCACTACTGTTGCCACGTACTTTCAAACAATATTTGATCATTTGTTAAATAAATATGGCCAGGTGATTTAGATGTTGGCTGTAATACCAATCGAATCGAAAAGTTATTTACCTCACAGAATTATCATTAAATTTGCCAAACTTAATAGTCTGAGCCTAGCTTATACCCGAAGCGCTGCAGGTTCGATACTAGTCGTTAGCTAGTCGGTTGTGTCCTTGGGCAATGAACTTACCGGACATTGCCTGAACCCAACGAAGTAATGGGTTCTACTATAAATTAAAGAAACGTCTCAATCATACACAACCCACTCTAATAGCTCCGATAACCCGACTGTGGGCGCGAGGTGATCTGACGATTGCCCGTTTGTTAACCCCTGGCTTCCCCATTAACGGGATAAACATGAATATCCTATCCTCTACTATGCTATCTAATAGATCCCATCGGGCCGTTAAAATACATTTTAACCATGTTATTCATTCCAACCTCATCATTCATTTCCCCGCGTCATTACTATTACAGATACGGATGCTGAAGATAAATACTATGAGCAAGAAATGGACAACTAATACTTGTAAGATGGAAACTTTTGATTTATGTACAATATACAAACTTGGTTGAATGGATTTTATAATCTTGTGTATTTTTACAGAACAGTCGATTCAATATCGTGTCCAGTTTCATTGGAAGTCAAATAAATTATGAAACATACCCTTGAAGTGTTCTGTTGTTATTACATATGCGTGACGCGAGTTGGTTTAAAAAATGGAAGTTGTCGTTGGAAAGTTTTAACGTACATGCGCGTAAACTTGTTCAAACACAAACGCATTAAAATCCCACCCATTAGTCTGGTGGATCAATGTGCCTCCTTTCAGCCGAAAGGTCGCAGTTTCGAAACTGATCACCAACTAGAGAGTGTCAACCACGTCTTTTACCACAAATATTTGTAAAACACATTTTGTACGATATATAGATATGCGAGAAGAGTCCCTAACCACCATATGTATTTTATACACCGGGTATGTAGTTTGTTTCTGCATGCATAAACGCAAGGGTCGCTGAGGTAACAATATCCGCCTTTGCACCATTGAGCAAGAAGAAATCAAATACCTAGGGGAATACCCTAAAAATTATGATTAGTTTCTAATCCAGGATTTTAACAGGCATGCCATATCGCCCAGACATCTCCAACAAGGAGTCGCCAAAGCGAATTAAAAATGTATAGCCGATTAAAAATGTATTGTTAGATTATCTAACAAACATCTAACTTAGATAACATAACTCAGATATGTAAAAACAGAAATGTATGTACTAAACCCAGGGGAATTACCCGAAATAATGAAAATCAATCGGGCTGTTTTGTAAATTTACATTCATTTTACTACAGCGTTTGACAAAAGGCTTAAATTTAAAACATATGTGGTATATGTTCGTGAATCTAACACGTTTATTATTTTTTTAAATACACATGGAAAAGAAGTGGTTTAACTATGGGACCCATGCGTTTATATATAATATGTATCATACAAAAATGTGTTTTATAACTAGAGAGTGTCTATCACGTGTTTTAATACCACTATTTGTAAAACACAAAAATATATATATATGCGAGCAGGGTTTGGTCTGATAACTATGGAACCCATGCGTTTATGCATGCAGAAACAAACTACATACTCAGTGTATAAAATACAAAATGTGGTTAGGGACCCTGTAGCAGTAGCATGAATATATGGCATACAACATGTGTTTTACAAATAGTGGTGGTTAAACACGTGGTTGACACTCTCTAGTAATTACTTCCAGAATGTTAAAAGGGAGAAAAGGTTTAACGGGGACAATCTCACCAGGGTAGAAATGCCGATAATGTCGTAGGTATTGCAGGTTGTTCACTACGATTGATAAATTGCTGGACCTTTAGTTCAAACTATCAAACCACCTGTTCCATACAACGCCCGCTACCTTGTCCTTGTGAACAGCCGATTAATAAGAGGCATATAAATTTCCGAAGCAACATTTAAAAACGCACAGTTAATTTTGTTACATTCGAGCTGAGCGTCGTCAGATAAATGTGTTGATTGTGCATTCAGAGGTATTTTCTTGGAATAAGTTAAAAAAGTAATTCCCGGACCTGCTTTCTCTCTTGTCGCGTTTTATCGATATTACAGTTCTTTAGAACTTTAAGCGAAAATTGTTTGTACAAATTATATGTTAAGATTTTAGCCCCAACAAAAACATCTGCTGGATTCCGGATATACGCTTTCTGCGATGCAAGAGAACGTGCTAAGCAGTAGAGCAAAAGAGAGGATATTTCGGAAACAGAAAAAAGTCGTGTCTGCTATATATTTTTGCCGTAAATCAAATGAAGTTATCTTTCTTGAAAGACTACTACAAAGGTAAGTTGTTTTATTATTTATGTACAGAGACTGTTTTGTGACAACGAAGAATTTTGCAGATGAATAAGGCTATCTTCGTACTCCTTCTCGCACTTGTGCTTTTGGTCACTGAAGAATCTGACGCTTGGCGTCGTCGCAGAGTTCGCCGCAGACGTAGACGCTGGGGAGTATATGACCAAGCTGAACAAGAGCAAGAAGCTCCAGGTAATATTTATACCAAAGAGGACATGTTATCTTTTAAGAGCCCCTATCGCTTTTGAACACTGGAATGCACCGGTAGGTCTAGCGGTTTAGTGCGTCGCTTTTCAATCGAAAGGTTGCAGGTGCGAAACTGGTCGCTAGCTAGACGGTTGTGTCCTTGGGCATAAAAAATTACGGACATTGCCTGAACCCAGCGGATTAATAGGTTCTACCAAATTAAAGGAACGTGTCTATTGTATACAACACACTGCAATAGCTACGGTAACCCGACGGTGGGCCCGAGGCGATCTGACGATTGCCCGTGTGTTAACCCAATTGGTTTTCCCATTCACGGGGACAAATATGAATATCCTATATCCTACCCTATCCTAATGCACGAGAAGACCTATAACTGAGATGAATTTTAGAATCGGAAGCCGATCAGCTGGATGCCGATGACAACGAAGAGTAAGCACTCGACCATAACCAACAAGGTAAATTTATTTTATTATCTCAGCAATTTGTTGTCTAAATGTCATATTCCATTTCAGGTCGACATGATGCACGAAACCTTGTTTAAATTTATGGCAACAAAATAAAAGAAACCTCATTAAATCATTCTGCGTCGTCCATGAAGTCTAGCAATAGCATACATTACGAGAATGGAGTGTGTTTTGCATTACAAAATGTTACAAGGAATTTGTAAAGAATCTAAAGTTTGCCAGCGTTCTAACGTCGCATTGTGTTTTTCCAAGCACCACAGTAAATAGTTTGCTAAGCATGACAAAATATGTATTCTCGTTATTTTAGTTACAAAATTAGGAAAAAATGGGGCGATTAGTGCAACTAAATCATGCATGGCCAACATAGTTTGGCGGTTAAATGCGTCGCCTTTTAATCAAAAGGTTGCGAAACTGGTCGCTAGCTAGTCGGTTGTGTCTTTGGCCAAGGCATTTAACAACGGTCATAGCCTGAACCCAGCGGATTATTGGAAGGAATGTCTCAATTATACAACACACTGCAATAGCTCCGGAAACCCGACGGTGGGCGCGAGCAGATCTGACTTGCTCGTGTGTTAACCCTCTTGTTTTTTCATTTACTGGGATATACATAAATATTCTATCCTATCCATGTACACACAGACAATATGTAAATCGACACCTCGTCACATTTGGTGATCTATCGGTCCCTCGATCACGGTTTATTAACAACTACCTTACACACATAATCCCACTCTTAATTAATCTTTAAAAGATAATCAATCAATACTAATTCCAAAAAAGAAATGAAGGATATAAATCATACAACCCAATAACTCTTTTCTCCAGAAAGCTGGTAAACCAAATCCCAAAATAGCACAAAATCATTTCCCAGAAGGCCCAACGCACACACCATATCTTAGATACCAATACCACATAGACTACAATGTAACCGGTTTAATAATTAACACGAAGTAACGGATAAAACGCAAATTTGAATTTTTATATTTAATTGAAATAAAGGAACTTTAATAGTGCAGCCACGGGGTGATATTTAGTTGTAATTCTTGGCAAATTCCTCTCCCTTCTTAATAGAAGCTTGTAGCTCTGGGATGCATGCGGCTACCAATGACTCCTCGTAAGCTGACAGCTTTCCAGTGCCAAGGTTGGATTCAATACCATTAGGCTGTGGGGAAAGATCAATAATATAATCGTGATGAATTGTCTTAAGTGCTCCATGGAAAAAATCTAATATTATCCGATTTTGGATTAGTTTTGGGATTGATAATGTGAAATTAAGCAACACTCCGGTATTAATGAAGAATAATTGAATATTAGACTTCCTAATACCTGAAAACTTGACTACTATTACTAGGCTTAACCAAGCACAAAGGTATAAGAGTGGCCTTATTTGTATTGTTTTTCAATGTGTCTTTGCATTTTATATATTAAAAGTCCTAGATTAAAGGGCTCTTTCCCCCTATCCAAAGTGAATTCCCACAAAAATACCAAAGAGACTTCTCACACAAACTAAAGACCAAATCCAAAGCACAAAAGGGACTCTGCTACTAAACTCACCCCAAGAAGAAGTTGTGTGGAGAAATACTTGGTGTCGGATCGATCGGAAGGAACGAAGGCGCATTCCACCACTCCTTCCTTTCCACTCAGCGCATCCAGTGCTGACGCAGCAAAACGTGCTCCAGCGTACGCCATCGACAATGTAGCAGATCCCTATTGTGATGCGAATATTTGTAAAATTTGCTTCCTATTGTAAGGTTTACCATGATTCATTTAAACAAATAAAGGAAACTTCAAAAATGGGATGGTAACATCCAGTAACCCCAAAGAAAAAAATTCAAACAAAAATACTTCTTGATATTGATATAGTTTGACGTGAAAATACCTCTCGGTTTTTACAAAATGGGTGACTATAACATGATTTTCCTTTTCCTTTTTTTTACAGCTTTTTTATTGTTTTTTTTTATGGAGCAAAAACATAACTAAATACCAAATGGGTGACTATAACAAATAAAATACCAAATGGGTGACTATAACATGCTATTTTTTTTCGTTTTTTTATTATATTTTTATGGAGCGAAAACAGAACTAAATAAAATATTCAGTGAACGTTTTTTTACCACCAACCGCACCAACTTAAAAT
Organism: Ciona savignyi; assembly: GCA_000149265.1. Lineage (NCBI taxonomy): Eukaryota > Metazoa > Chordata > Ascidiacea > Phlebobranchia > Cionidae > Ciona > Ciona savignyi. Next base: position 107,067 of record CH002794.1, read on the forward strand.
TCAGGTGTGGCAGGGGTTCACACTACACCTCTCTAATGGCACCGCTGGTAGTCCAAATGTGAACTTGAATTTGAATTATTTATACTTACTTATACATATTGATCAAACTTACTTATACATAATGATCAAACTTACTTATACAGCCAATTAAACATTCTAACCAAAACCAACATATTTTAATTAACTTCTGCATTTTTGGCAAAACATATTGTCGACAGCTTTTCCTATGTCCACTAATCCACACATTTTCGCAAACTAATTATCCCCAACCCCAGAAAATCGAACAAACTAACACATTTTTTCTAAATCAACTACTCCCCTAGCCCAGTGCAAAAGTAAACACATTTGCCCGAACGAATATCCCCACCCACCACAAAATATCAAACAAACTTACAGCTCCAGCCTTGGCCTTGACCACCTCGGTACCAGCGTCCTGGATTCGAGTTGTTATCGCCTCTAGTGCAGCTTGGTCGAATGTGACTGATGGTTGGCATTGTGAGATCACTGGGATGATTGTGATGCCAGCGTGGCCACCAATCACTGGGACATTCACTGAAGAAACGTCTAAGCCCTGGGAGAGACAAGGCCATGAAAGGGTTGAGCCATGAAAAAAATGGATAGAAGAGTTAGGCCATAAAAATACTGTAAGGATACAGTTGGGCCATAAAAAATCAGGATGAGAGGTTAGTCTTAAAATTACTCCAATAATAGAGTTCCTCCATAAAAATACCCGAATACAAGAGCTTGGCCATGAAATTACCACAATAAAAAAGGAGAATCGGGCCATGAAAATACTACAATAAAACAGGAGATTTGGGCTATGAAAATACCAAAACAGGAGAATTGGGCCATGAAAATACTACAATAAAACAGGAGATTTGAGCTATGAAAATACTAAAACAGGAGAATTGGGCCATTAATATACAGAAATAAAAAGTTGTGCCTTGAATAAAACTTAATAATTGTCACAGGTTGTGATGTTATTAAAACACGAATAAAAAACCAGCTGACAGCAGCTCATCTTACCTTCGCTTCTGCAACGAAAGCGTTGGATCGTACAATATCCAGAGTGGAAACCCCAAACACTTTGCCCAAATCGTTAACCCCAGCTTTCTTGAACATCTCACAACAGATGGGAACAGTGGAATTGACCTGAAAAGATTAAAAGTTTGACAGCGGCGATGGTTTAGAATGGATAGGAAAGGATATTCAGGTTTATCCCTGTGAATAGGAAAACCGTTAACAGACGGGCAATCTAGCCCATCGTCGGTTTACCGGAGCTATTGCAGACTGCAGTGTGTTGTATTTGATACACACGTCTATTCAATTTGGTAGAACCCATTAATCTGCTGGGTTCAGACAGTGTTCGTTAAGTGCCTTGTCCAAGCCAACTACCTAGAGACTAGTTTCGAACCTATAATATTTTGGTTGAAAGGGTCGTACTAAACTTTGTCTTAACATATGGGACAGAACAGAATCATAGGTGTAAATTTATGGAGTACAGAGGGTGCAAATTTCACCCGTAACATTAGCACAAAACTTTACATTTGAGTGACAAAGTTAACAGTTTAAAAAAGCCGCCGAATGATTCAGTGGTAATGGGTGTTGATCAGAATCAGATAGGTTCTTGGTTCAATCTCTGATGGGACATGTTTCTATGCAAGTTGTTGTTCCTGTTTTAAGGCACTTACATACAAAGCTGTGATCCAAAAAAAGACAGGTTTTTCGAAAATCGCAGATATATTAAATATTACACAAATGTAGTATAATAAAAAGACCTAGCCATCTTACTGTAAGCATGAGGTAATCTGACGATTGCATTTACTACTTACAGGAATAAACATAACAAACATATAATATTGTTTTCAAGATATAAAACAAATCAACATACCGGGTTAGAGATGATACAGATGAATGCTTTGGGGCAGTATTTAGCGCAAGCCTTGGACAATTCGGCAACAATACTAGCGTTGGTGGTAAACAGGTCGTCTCTTGTCATGCCTGGTGATACAATCTTAAATATGGTGGAGTTTTGAATTTATCAATAAGGAAATTTTCAATTCGCAAACAAAACAAAAACATACTAGTGTAAAAATTTTATATGGTATTCTAAAAAGGTATTCATGAAATTCATTTAATTTATTATAGAATTTTGTAGATGTCTGAATATGTAAGTATCAAAAATACAAATTTTCAATTAGAAAATATCGGAGCTGGTAGGAAGCTCACTATCCTGCAAAATTTCAATGGTTTGTTTATGTCATCTTGTGTATTGAATTTACCTGGCTTTCTTGGCACGCCGGCAGGAATCACGACCACGTCACATCCTGTCAAACATTCCCCAATCTCATCGGGACCTGTGTGTCCTGCAACAGGTAGTCGGGTTTTTAACACATTAGGTAAACAATAGTCTGTTTGAGAAGTTGGGAGAATGAACTATTTGAATTTTGCCTTGGGATTGTGAAACTTTATTACTCCATGTCCGAATGAATGAGTGGGTCAGTAAATCATCATAACCCTTCCATTAAAGGGATACAAGGTTAAAATTGGTCATTAGCTACCTGGTTGTGATCATGGGCAAGACTTTTAGCGAACATTGCCTAAACCAAGTGGATAAATGGGTGTTATCAGTGCCAAATTTAAAGGAATGTCTTAACATACTGCAATGGATTCGGTAACTTTTCTTAAGTATTCGGGTGTTATCTTGACGATAGTCTGTGTGATTACACTCTTGCGTTTTACCATAACATGGATAAACACGAAAAACCTATCCTAGCCACATGTACGGTAATTATGTTGAGTACACATATATAAGGAGTCCTAAATAAATAATTTTTAAGCAATTCTACTTTTCTTAAACATCACCCCAACGAACCTGTGACTTTAGCAGCCGTGTCGATGTGGCTGAGATCAGCGGCGACACCTGGTGTATGAGCGATGTCGTACAACGCCAGATGTTTCACTCCTGGTGTTTGTTTCAGCAACAGCGACATCGGCTGGCCAATTCCACCGGACGCACCAAGGACCGACACTTTGTAGTTGCTCTGAGGGTGGAATAGTGTAAGGAATAGGATTCATTGTTCTTTTGATAAAATCTAATAATTCTCTGGGTTTTGGGGAGTTCTGAGATACAGCATCCACAAAGACAGAACTACTCTATGGAATTACTTTAAAATTATAATCAAGTTTGTCATTCTAAAGTCTAAACCATCATCTACACTCTTACATTTAAACCTACTTTAAAAAAAGATTTCAACATGCATATGTGCGTACTAAAAAGTCCAAAAACATGCGCAGTCAAAAAAGTGCATACCCAACACATAGCGCCATTTCCATTTATACCACTTTTCATATCAAGGTTCGATAATATTTTCTTAAAAACAAATGTAGATATAACAAAACACTTACTTGGCTACTGACAGAAAAGCTCCTTGCGAGGACTGAGAGTCCAGTCATCTTATTCATTTGAACCAATCGAGTTAAACTAGCAGCCATTTTTTAGGTTAAATTAAAATTTCCTAGGCTTATCTATTAACTTTAAAATGAAACTGAAAAAAATCAACATAATTATCACTAGGAGAGAACATTAAATCAGCTATAATTTAGTATATTTTTTCTCCTTCATTACTTTACACAACATTTTTATAACTTTTATAAGTTATGGAGACAGAATAACACGACAAACCTAGTTAAAACACGTCAGTGAATACTCCTGCAAAATAACACCTTGCAAATTTATGAAAATGGTAATAAGAACCACCTTTGCTGCCGGCAAACACAAATAAAAGTATCACGTTTTGTAAACGTGATCAGAGTTTTTAATAATTTGTCCTTTTTTCTTTAATGTTGGGGGAAAGGTCATCGCCGACTTCGGTTCAATAATCACGAATAAAAAAGGCAAAAGGATTTTATTAGAAAAACGTATTTATCATTATATCACAATAATAAAGAAACTTTACACTTATTATTTTAGTGTAATTTAGGTTTAACCCGTTTAATGGCCGCTTATAATCATTTGTTTGTATACATTATATTTTAACCGTTATCATTACTATTAAAAAAGAAATATAGGAAATAAAATATTATGCACAAAAGTAACACTGTGTGTTTTGCTGCCATTTGTGTTTTTTGTCCTGGAACTTAATTAACTGGAACAAATAGTATATAATTTAAAACAATTAGTAGATTTCACAATATGTAATTTTATCTTTTTAAATTTTAGGCACAGAAATGACGCAAGAGAATAAAACTTAAAAAAACATTTTATTAAAAACTAGATTAATTAAATATTAAACAGTTTCTACAATAATGATAATAAACATATTAATTTAATAACTTTTGTTGTATCCATTATAAACAGGTACTTGTTTCTATAGTAACATAGGACCAGAGACGCCATATGTTATCTTGACGTCGACTTTGCATTTCTACGAAAATGTCGAGATTAGTCCTAATTGAACCGACCGAATTGTACAACATATTGAACCAACATACCATCTACCCCTGTCTAAGTGACCAGAACTTTCTACTTCTACTGGGTAATCCCTCAAAGTAAACTTAAACTAGGTAACCTTAACAAAATAAAGAAAGTGAAGTAGTTTTCGGTGCCAGTTAAGGAAGATTACCAGTTAAAATATACATCGTTTTATCCACATTAGTTTAAAAATTTTATTACAGTTTTTTTACCAGTTTACTATATAATCAATAAATAATTAAATGTTATTGCACCGGTTCCCTTCTCGCCATTTCACTTTTACAACTTTTCTTTTAGGATAGCCATGTTTACTTATGTAACAGAATAACAACCAAGACTAGTTCACCCTTGGGTTTTATCAATTTCTTTTTGACTTTTCAGTTAAAAAGTTTTCTTTTAATGAATTTTGAGTGACTGCCTTTCCTATGTGAATTAAATTTTGTTTAAAAAACCAACAATAAAAAAATGAATTAAATCATTTTACGGTGAAGATATTTAACATGAAACACTTTTTTTTTATTAGCTGTCAATAATCATATAAACATTAATAAAATTATAAATATTCACAAATGAAAATAAATTTACTCTTCACAGATGCGCGAAAAAAGTCGGAATATGACGAAAGTCATGTGATCACTTCCAAACGAGCTCCCATAGATGAAGATGGAAATTACAACGTTCCATACGACTCTGAATTGGAATGCAAAACACATGTCATCGTGTATGACAGCAACTGCCGATCACTTAGAGAGAAAAGTAAGGATTTAATTATTTAATATTTGAAAATATTATAGGATATTTATGTTTTGTTCCTATATAAAATGCAAGATTATCCGACCGGTTAGTCTGGCGATTTAGTGCGACGGCTTTCAACCGAAACGTTGCGAGTCGGTTGTATCCTTAGGCAATGCACCTAACGGACATTGCCCAAACCCAGCGGATTAATGGGTTCTACCAAATTGAAGAACATGTCTATCATACTCAACACACTACTAAAATAGCTCCCATTCACAGAGATAAACATGAATATCCTATCATATCCTAAGATATCATATTCTAATAAGGTAGGAGAAGGCATTGTCTGAAAGGGCAAAAGACTTGTTTACCACATGTCATTTTAATATGCTAACCAATATATACTGTTTTGGGAATAGAGTCAAATGAAATGTTGACTGTTTTATCGTTTCCTTAGGTCTTAGATATTTATGTAAATTCGGATTAGTGTGTTTCAGTTTATTAATGTTTTTGCAAGTTCTTGATCAAAAAAATAATTGATTTTTTATTCTTAATTGCATTGTCAGAATATCTACCTGTTGTATTACTGAAGAAATTGCAGTGAATTGTGTATGATCAATTCTTAGTCCGGGTGAAAAGCAGGACTAGTCATAATAAACACATAAATTAGTAATGTGTGCTAAAACATGTCTAAAAGAGTTGTTTTATCTAAACCAGCCAATATCAAGAATAAAAGTAACATTAATACTGCATCAATAAAATAACACAACTGACAAAACTGGGACACAACAACCAAGCCAGTAACACATTTGATCATGTTGTGTTTCTAACCTCAGGTCCCTCAGTATTTTGTGCATCGGTGATGGCAAACAATGGGAGCAAAAACCCGGTGAAAATCCTCAGAGGTGGATATGAAGACTTCTCAGCCATGTACCCATTTCTAAGGACTCAGAAGATCCTTTATTTACCCAGGGTTAATAAATGAATATTTCCTTTTATTTTTCAAAATGTAGAACAATGGTAGTCTGTCACTTTTTATCCTAAAGGTTGTAGATTCGAAACTGATTGCTAGTTGGTTTGTCTTTGGGGAAGGCAGTGGACACTGTGTGAAGTGGATTAATGGATTGTACAAAAATTTAGGGAATATCTCGCAAAAATTCAAGTAACTTTGCGAGGTGTTATGACGATTGCCTGTGTGATAACCCCCTCCGTTTTTCCATTCACGAGAATAAAACATGAATATCCTATACTACTTACGCTGAACCCGATTTCCAGGAATACGACAACATTGAAACTTACCCATGTGAGGTTCTACCGGGCATTTTGTACATCGGATCCAAAAAACAAGCTCAGAGTTCAGCGATCCATAAGGAACTTAAAATTCATTCTCACATCAATTTGTCAAAGAGCAAGGATAAATTGTAAGTTGATTTTTCAGAGTAGGAAATGAAAGTATTGGATTAAAAATATGCAGTTGGAAAAGAAATATAACAAAATGGTCAGGTTGTCTGGGGTTTGGAGGTCTGATAACCTCGTTATCAGTCAGGTTATAACTGTCAGATTACCTTGCATTCACCATCGGGTTACAGGATCTATTGTAGTGTGTTATTTATGATTCAGATGTTGTATCAGTTTTATGACAACTGATTAATCCAAAAAGTTGTGGCAATGTCTGCTAAGTACATAAACACAACTATTCAGCCAGTGACTGGTTTCAATGCTACAACCTATCAGCTACTTGCAGACGATCTAGGCATTTGAAATAACTAGTAGAGCATAAATCATATTATTTAAGCCCAACAGTACTTTTCCAATATTTGTTGAATTTATCAATCAGTTTCAAGAGCGGAGATGAATCTTACCTTGAAGTTCCCATCAATGATGATGAGAATGCTGACTTTACCTCATTTATTCCGGAGATAGTCAGATTTATTGGTGAGCAAAATCGTGTCCAGCTTGTGTTCTCGAGCAAGGCTGAGACAAATACTGTTAGTATTGTCTGTCTGTTACCAGAAAGGTTGTTGTCATACTAGTCTCGCCGGTTGGTGTAGCGGTAAAGTGCATCGCCTTTCAATCGAAATGTTGCAGGTGCAAAACTGATAGC
>CH002794.1:120714-134761 GCA_000149265.1 Ciona savignyi
CTCTAAAATCATGCTGGCGTGGCGTGATTACACTTCCTTTTATTTATGTCAGTATTTTTGACATTTTAAGCTTTATTGTTCATTTTTTTATTAAAAAAATTATGGAACTTTGTTTGTGGTGGCGCAAATTAGTATTACTGGCGTGGCGCAAAATTTAGGTCAAAAAATGTTGGCGCAAAAATCCGGCGCACAGAAAACGAACTTTCCAATAGGGACCCCAACCCTAACATTAATATTATAGCTTTTGTAATTACGAAGTATAGTAAGCGATCCATGCAATCCAAGCGATCCTGTAGTATTTAGAGGTAGGCTACCGCAAATTAAATACCGGTTTAGAGGTAGGCTACCGCAAATTAAATACCGGTTTAGAGGTAGGCTACCGCAAATTAAATACCGGTATTATATCAATACCAATGCACAATAACCCCATGGTTGACTGATTGGGTTAGGATTGGTGTTCAGGTAGAGATTAGCGTTAGGGTTGGGTTAGATTTAGTTTTCACGCAAATAGTGTGTGCAGTTTCATAGAATAAATAGTGTGTGCAGTGCATAGACTAAGCACACCACTGAATACCCAGCATTTGGTTTAGCACCCATCACATTTCGAAATGTTTTAGCGCTAGATATATAGATATAATCCACAATACACCATGTGTTTCCACAAGTTACTTGTCGTTCCGCATGAACAACTCTCTCCTAGGAAAAAAACACGAGGAGTTCCCACAATCGACTCAGTGACGTCACAAATGTCGATCAGCTGTAGCCTCAGTTTGATGTACATTAAGTGCTTACCTCTTCTTGTTAAACTTCAGTGTATACTACATTTGGGGTATTCCCCTAGGTAGTTACGCAAGGAGTACATTTTTAACATCTTTATAAAATGTGGATTTAATCCGAAAAAAGTCTAATTGGTTAAAATTACAGTGGAACCCCACTTGGAGACCACCTCGATAACACGACCACCTCATTATTAAATAATTTACTATGGTTATGCATTGCATTCTGTTTCAATAACGCGACCACCCCGGTTTCCCGACCAGGAACGCCATATTTTGGTCCAAAACTTCAAATTTTACTCCGCTTAAGTGACCACATGTTCTAAATAAATTGCCTTTGTCACCAAAATAACAAGGTTAAATTTATTTTATGATCAAAACAATAAGAATAAATAAGTGCACACAAAAAAAATGTGGCAGACAGAACTGAATCCTACAAGATAAACTTTAGTATTAAATTCATTCTGCAATATCTGATAAAAATAATGGCATTTGGTGAAAATTTAGTAATAATGCAGACGTTTTAGCTGCATATGACGACAACTTGCTGCTGTCGGTTCCTTACCATTTGGGCTCTCGATCAAAGATACGCTAAGAGTTAAAGTCGTATTTAATTATGACTCGCGCAATGGTCTGGTAAGGAAACACGAACGGGCATGAGTTTTGCCATCTCACGGCAAATAAATGGTAGTCAGTTCTGAAAAGAACTAGTGGTGAGTCCCAAGTGGACTGATGTGTAAATACAAAACACGGCAATTTATACTGAAAGTGAGATTGGCGAGAATGCAATAAAACAGGGCGTCCGCGTTTAATGACGTTTTGTCGTGACGATCAATGTGTTGTTCTCTTGTGCAACCGGTGCTATTAATATAATGATTGTGGGAAATTCTCACACGAGAATTTGCAACACTGCAAATCAAAATTCACTAACACGACCACCCCGCTAACGCGACCGCTTGACCACGGTCCCATAGGTGGTCAGGTAAGCGGGGTTCTATTGTATTGGACAATATACTCGCAAGAAAATAAAACCTTTATCAAAATGTTAATGTGTAGCATTTCGTATAATCTATATTTGTTTTAATTTATTTTATGTCCTAAATATTTTGTGTTTTTACGTCGTTTATTTTTGAATTTGAAGTTTTCCGACTCTCACATATTATTACCCGTTACGTAATTATCACCTTGTACGGGCCTTTGTATTTTTGTCGTTTAAATCGTTAACATAGTTTCCCCACCTAATTCCCCACAGTTAGTCAAACGTGCAGATGTGAAACGTCTGGCACGTAAACTTTTCGCACCTTGTAAGTTCCCTATATATTCTGGAAATTTATATCAACCTACAATAACGTAATTCAGACAAGATAACTTGCGTTATGCTGTGTAACGTACTTAGTAACTCGCTTCGCCAATAAACCGCATATTTAATGAGACGCAAAATACAACTACAGTGAATCAAGAGTTATAGACTTCGAGTTTGAGATTAAGACAGTACAAATCGTGGTCACTATAATTATTAGTGTGCGATCTGTGGAGAATAGACTTTCCGCTGCGCAGCTCGCGAAAGACCGTAAGGCAGCCGGCTAAATAACCCAGCCAACGCTCAAGCAATCAGCTTTTAAAAAGCGCGAGCCCACAAATGTATTTCGCCACTCTAGGGATTTTCCCCGAAATAAAACCCAGAAGTTTGGGTTCAGGCCTATCTAAATCAAAGTAGGAAACAGATCGAAAAGCTTGCTGTTACAACTTCTTCATAATTTTATATGGGAACAACAGCCTATCAAGTGTTTGACGAAAAAACTGGACACAATTACTCCGTTCACGATAAAGAAAAATCGTGTACGTTGATGACTCGCGCAACGGTTTGAAAACACGAACGGACATAAGATGGGGTGCCTCTAAATACTACAGGACCGCTTGGATCGCTTGGAGCGCTTGGATCGCTTGGATCACTTATATTGCTATGGAAAGTAATTCTAACCCTGTCCCAAACACTATTCTCAACCCCAGAACTAACTTTAACCCCAACCCTACCATTTATATCATGGGTTTTCTAATTACGAAGTATAGTAAGCGATCCAAGTGCTCCAAGCGATTCAAGCGCTTTATGCGATCCAAGCGGTCCAAGCGGTCCTGTAGTATTTAGAGGTACCGCATAAGATGTGCCATATCAACGACACGGAACTTTGGTGCTAATGCTTATAAGGGTTGATTTGCAGATGAGTCCGGAGTGGACTGATTTGCAAGAACAAAACACGGCACATTTATACTAAAAAGACGACAAGTCCGATATATTAGTCTGGTGGTTAAGTGTTTTGCCTGTCAGTCGAAGTTTGCAGATTCAAAACTGGTAGCTGGCTAGTCGGTCGTGTCCTTAGGCAGAGCAATTAACAGACATTTCCTGAACCCAGCGGTTTAATGGGTTCTACTAAATTGAAGAAACGTTTAAATCATATACCACAAACTGCAATGGCCACGGTAACCAGACGGTGGACTCCAGGTGATCTGACGATCGTCTGTGTGATAACATCCTTGGTTTTCCCATTTACGGGGATAAACATAAATATCCTATCCCTATGCATCGTTAGTTCCACACTTAATGCGTCAAATTTTAGTCTAATGAATGTGGGTTCGAAACTGGTCGTGAAATAATTTAATGTGTTCTTAGGCAAGACACTCGGAGATTGCCTGTTTTCAGTTGATTAATGGGTTCTCTTATAACTGAAAGAACGTCTTAATCATACACAACAGAAGTTTTCCAATTTTTCATCAAATGTGATTCGTGTTTTTATCGTGGAAACGTAAACTAATCTTTTGGCATAAACCGATGTTAAAACATTTTGTATAAATAGCTGGTACTTTTTATTAAAAATAAGATACACCAGAACAATTCTTATAGAAAAATTTAAATAGAGTCCATGTAATATTCAACAATTACTTTTATATCATTAGGTTTTTAAACATTGAGGAGAAAAAATACAGCAAAATTTTCTAGGAAATATTTATTTCTCATGAAATGTCATTTTTACTAGGCGCTGGCAACCATTCACAAAGTTAGAACATAAACCGAATTATACGGAATTTAAAACAGACCATATCAATTTTCCTTAACAATTCAGTGTCCTGTATTTTGTCATGTTATTAACATTGGGGAATTTGGCATTATTTTATCAGATTACCTTCTTACTATGTAAGTTGTTTAACTATTTATGTATGATACAGATTAACCCTTAAGTAGTAAAAGTTTATAACAGAAAGCAAAATGACTTATTTCAAGGACGGCATATTAATAAAACCATAGCACTCGGTAGGTCATAAAATACTACAAGTTATATATAGGCATTAGAGTTCAACAACTGCACTTTCCAAGCTACATATAGGGCACATGTTCTGCTTTGCCGGCACCTGGTTTACAAGGTGTTAAATACAAACAAAAAACATTATCTAACACACATAAAGCATCTACAATTTTAACTATTTTGAAAATCCATGTTAGGAAACCACAGAAAGCATGTCAGTAAAACTAAGTTAATGGGTTTTCAAGATTTTCTTGAAATAAAACTATGGGTAGTTTTTTAAAGGCTTGGTAATTGTGAAGAAAAATAAGGTGATGATTCTGTAGACAAGGAACTTTAAAAGATCTGAAAAATAAAAATTGAATTTTATTTTCATGTTGGTATTATTTCTTGAATTATTTTAATTTTATTTTCTTTCTTATATATTAAGTGTGTTTTATTTTTAATTTTACTTTATATAAAGGTGCTTGAACTTGTAAAAGGTTTTAGGATATGATTGGCTGATTTAAGATAGCATTTTCAAGTTTATCCCTATGAATGGGAAAACGCAAGGAGGTAACACATGGGAAATCTTTATATCACATGTTCCTTTATTTAGTAAAACCCATTTATCTGTTGGGTTTAGGCAATGTATGTTAAGTGCCATGCACAAGGAATCAAGGACACAACCAACTAGCTAGCTACCAGTTTCGAACCTTCAACCCTTTAGCTGAAACTGAAAGGCAACGCACTAAACTAGCAGACTAATATGTCGGACCACCAGACTAATCGTGTTTACAGACTGGTCAAAATTTAAATTCAACATAAAAGTTTGTCCGACCGGTTGATCTAATGGTTAAGTGCGTCGCCTTTCAATCGAAAGGTTGCAGGTGCGAAACTGGTCGCTAGCTAGTCGGTTGTGTCCTTGGGCAAGGCACTTTACGAACATTGCCTGAATCCAGTGGATTAATGGGTTCTACCAAATTGAAGGAACGTGTCTATCATATACAACACACTGCAATAGCTCCCATAACCCGACGGTGGGCGCAAGGTGATCTGACGATTGCTTGTGTGTTAACCCCCTTGGTTTTCCCATTCAAGGGGATAAACATGAATATCCTATCCTATCCTAGCTGCTTCATTTTAACTTCCAGGAATATAAAAATCTAGGAAACAAGAAACAGAATTAGATCGAAGGTGGAAACTTAGGAACGTCAGATTCAATTTAACCCTTCTCTGTACAGTAAGTGATTAAATATATCCAAAATTAAATTAAATTTACCCTCTCTTGTTGGGTTTTTTAAAACTTCCCCAAATTAAATTCACTAACAATCTAATAAACAAACCTTTTTAAGCATTGACCATTGCGATGAGTTTTCCTTTTGCATGTAAGTCCCTGGTCTCAGTGCCACCACCAATGCACTTGCCGTTGATAAACACTCTTGGCACTGTATTAGCTCCAGTGATCTGGCTCAAGGCTTGTTGGATTTGATCACCGTCTGATCGCTGGTCCAGTTCCATGACATTAAAATCAACGTTGGCATCTGAAAATATACAGATCTGTGAGAACAAGAAGAAATAGGATATGATATTCAAGTTTATCCCTGCAAATGGGAAAACCAAGGGGGTTAACACAGGAGCAATCGTCAGATCACCTTGCGCCCACCGTCCGGTTACCGAAGCTATTGCAGTGTGTTGTGTGTGATAGACTTCAATTTGGTCGAACCCCTTAATCCGCTGCATTTTTTCGCTACTTCGGTCCAGATTCTTAACCCCTTATAGTGTGTTTGGGGGAAACAAGGTACGGTTGATTGGGCAGTCTATGGTATGAAGGCAGAGAACAGGTTGTAAAAAACCAGTCCCTAACTTTGTTTATTTTTTGTTTTTTTTTATAAAGATACCGGTACTCTATGATTTTTATGAAAACAGTAAAATGTGAAAATGACAGTTGTTTGAACACACCGATAAAATAATTGGAAAAAAGTATACTAATACAGGTAGAATTGTTTGAAAGTGATGAATTCATTTAATCAGAATAACTCCCTTATAATCAGAATAAAAGCCCACCATTCAGCCTCTTTTTTAGTTTAAGTTAAACCAATGATTTACTAGGCTATGTCCAGTCAATATCTTTTAGGGTTCTTGCCCAAGAAAACAACAAAGAATAAGTTTTAATCCCACGGCAATCTCAAATTATACTAGAGAGAAACCATGCGGTTATGATGCAAATTAAAATATGAAATTTAATAAATCAAAAATATTAAGAAAGGCATTATGAAAACTTGTTGGGCAAATAGTTACATAGATCAAAGCATGTAAGAAACAAAATTAAGGCGGTAAAATAAATGATACAACGCGCGAAAAATCTATTTTTACCTGAAAGAGTTTTTTTTGCAAGTTTACAGTAGCTACACCACGACTTCGAAAAGACTTGGACTTTATGCTCAGCAATTTCTTTCTGCACTAACGTAACATATGGTGACGACTTGTTTCCACCCATTTTGATTATACACGATTTAGAACTAAAAAACAAGTCTAATATCTCTGGAAAAACTCTTTAAAATTAGTTTGGGTAAGATAGGATATTCCTGTTTATCCTTGTGAAAAAAAACGCAAGGAATGTTAACACACAGGTAATCATTCATCATCGGGTTACCGGAGCTATTGCAGTGTGTTGTGTATGATAGATACGTTAATTCAATTTGGTAAAACCCATTAATCCGCTGGGTTCAGGCAATGTCCGTTATTTGCCTTGTCCACGGACACAACCAACTAGCTAACTACCAGTTTCGAACTTGCAACCATTTGGTTAAAAGTCATCTCACTAAACCACGAGACTTACCGGTCAGACCAAGTTTAACCTATCATTCCACTGAATTCAGGCAATGTGGGTTATTGCCCAAGGAGACAACCGATTAGCCAGAGTCCAGTTTTAAACCTACAACCATTTTGGCTAAAAAGCAACACACTAACCAACCACACTATACAGTCAAACAAATTTGATACCTAAGATAAAACTAAACTTTATAAACTGTTACTGACGAACCTAAACGAAGTAAAGAATAGTAACTGCTTAGTAAAAATAGAAAAGATTATTCTAACCCTGCCGTTTTTAAGTTTTATAAAGGTCCTCTTGTGTGTTTTTATTGCGGAAACAACTAAACTAAACGCCAACACTGGTATCAATATCAAGGGCCTAAAACTAGTATCAACCCCTTATTATTACTCTAACCACAAAAAATGCCCTAAATTTCATTTTATTGTGCAGTTTCCCTCGTTCTCTTCGTTAAGATTTGCCCAACTACTTTTAAACAAACCACTCATTTTGCAAGTCACGCTCTTTCTTTATCACAATGACTGCGCGGTTTTATTATCGCGACGACAGGACAATAAGAACACTCCTGAGTATTCGACCGGACGGTTATGTGTTATTTATAGACCAGTGGTATTGCTGCTATCTATATACTATCTTTAGAGAAGTAATTATAATAAAGGAAATTCTGCGTTTAAAATGATAGGATCGGATATTCATGTTTATCCCCGTGAATGGAAAACAATAATGCGGCTAACACACGGGCAATAGTTAGATTACTACGCGCACACCGTAACCCATTAACCCGCTGGTTTCGGCAATGTCTGTTAAGTGGCCCAAGGACACAACCGACTACCAAGCGAACACCTTCAAACCCGAAAACTTTCGGCTGAAAGACGACGCACTAAACTACCAGACTAATCTGTCGGACAAAGGATAGTGTTAAAAACTTAAGTTAAATGTAGTGTAGGGAGCCGTTGCAGGTCGCTGCCTATTTCGCTAGATTGTTCCTTGTAGACACCCAGGTAAGCCGGTTACAACACCTGATGCGATCTGCGGTTCCCTACGCGCTATCTTGACTCTCGGAGGCGCGCTAATTATGGGTCCCATTTGAAAAATTGGGACACATATTGTTTTTGTCCGTTTTTTTTTCTTTTTTTTTCGTCAAACGCTTGACAGGCATGGCATGGCGCCCCGACATCTACCAGAAGGAATAATGGGATTGCAATGAAACTTTGTCATTTATAAGATAACATGGTCTAGATGAGCGGAAACCAAAATTTTGGGTGATAAATTAAGGAGAATTCCCCTGGGAGGTTTAAAACCAAAACGGTTTTTATGAAAAAATGCGCTTTTTGTGGCATAGCGCTTGAACGGCTTCTCCAATTTAAATAAGATTTGGTGGAATGTTAGTGCACTAGTCACTGATTTATCACTTAAAAGAAATAAAAAATTTACCTAGGGAAATACCCCCAAAAATTAGATTTTGTTCTGAAATTATGATTGTGACAGGCATGGCATGTCGCCCCGACATCTACCAGATGGAATAATAGAATCGTAATGAAACTTAGCCATTCGTTAGACAACATGATTTAAATATGCAGAAACCAAAATTTTGGGTGATAAATCAAGGGGAATTCCCCTGGAATGTTAAAAACCAAAACGCTATTTTTTCCAAAAAAATTGCCTTTTTGGGCATTGCGCTTGAACGGCTGTTACAATTTGAATTAGATTTGGTGGAATGTACGTGCATTAGTCACTGATTTAACACTTAGAAGAAATAATGAAATTACCTAGGGAAATACCCCAAAAAATAGGATATGGTCTCAAATCATGATTGTGACAAGCATGCCATATCGCCCCGACATCTACCAAAAGGAGTAATGAAATCGCAATGAAAATTGGACATATGTAAGACAACATGGTCTAAATACGCGGAAACCAAAAAGTTGGGTAATAAATCTAGGGGAATTCCCCTCGGACGTTAAAAAATCAAAACGTTTTTTTATTATAATAAATTAGATTTTGTGGCCATAGCGCTTAAACGGCTGCTCTAATTTTAATAAAATTCGGTAAAATTTTAAAAATATTAGACACTTTGTGCCAATTAAAAAAAGAAAACATTTAATTAGGTTAATTTCCATGAAAACAAAGATATGTTCCTAAATTTTGATTGTGGCAGGCATGCCATATCGCACTGACATCTCCAAAAAGAAGTCGACAAATCAGATTAAAACTTTAAGAATTGTTACATAACATGACTCACTTATGTAAAAACAAAAACTTATCTACCAAACCCACGGGAATCCCTGAAACCATGAAAAACTAAATCGGGCTATTTGGGAATTTAGCTTTATTTTACTACAGCGCTTGAAAACAAGTTATAATTTAAAACATTTGTGGTAAAATGTTCGTAAATTTAAAACGTTTATTCTTTATAGAAACAAACTACATACTCAGTGTATAAAAGACAAATTGTGGTTAGGGACCGTGTAGCATGAATATATAGCATACAACATGTGTTTTACAAATATTGGTGGTAAACCACGTGGTTGACAGTCTCTAGTTAATTGAGGTTTTCTGCGTAAACGACTCCTTGACTTCTGTGGTTCGTCGATCAATTCCTCAGTAGTTTTATAACACCAATTGTATTAAGCAATTGAGGCGATTAACCAATTGCGAGTTAAATTGTCAGATGTTTAAACGACATAGATTCCAGATAAACTCTCAGTATCGACACATACAAGATCTTTCTTAATGCGTCCAGCCTTCACAAGCCAAAGTAAATAAACTTATATAAACAAGATTATTCGACAGCTGATTAAACCTCACAATAATATTTCAGTGATGACGCATTGTCAGCGCAAATGCCGGCTGTACGATCGTAAATCTTATGTAACACATGTGGTCGCTACAGTAGGATTAGTTCTGGGGTTAAATATGGGGTCAAGATTAGAATTAGTTTCCATAATTATTGGTTCCATTTGGAAAAATGAAACACATATTGTTTTTGTCCGTTTTTTTATGGGTCCCATTTGGAAAAATGGTCTTCCCGAGAACGAAAGTCTTCCCGAAAACGAGAAAGCTAATGCGGAAATCGATACCTGTATCTTAACGAGGACCGGCACCCAACAACACAACATCGACGATGAATTCAAGAATAACTGAATTCGGATGGAGACATGTTATGCATTTATATTACTGTTTGTTATTGATAGTACCAATTTTTTGTCCCATTATTTTCATTCTCCTTTAAATGGGGATGTAGTAATATTTAAGATATCTGTAATGCCGATGCATCTCGTTACACACTTATAATAAAGCACTAATTAAATAACGTGTGTAAAACACTGCACTAAGCAGGACCTTTAACGAAAGATTAGACGTATATATATAGGAGGAAATATAATTTATATTTCAAATATATATATCACTGTGTCAAGGACACAGGGTGACCCAAAAAAACGGCCCCCAATTCTTATTAGGCCTCGTTTATTAGTGTTTTGTCCAAATATAATGAAACTTTGGACATAGCTAGTATTATTGAGTAATTTTCCTCCTTCTTTTCCTTTAGTGTTTTGCTTAATGAACCCAAAATCTGATACAACATTGTGTAACTAGGAAATCCGCCAAACACTCGATTCATATTCTCGATTCTATAACCAATACAAGGAAATGACCCCATTGTTATAAACTCGCTAAAGAAACTGGTGTCATTTTTATAATAAAATTATAGGCGGAAGCTTGTGTTTACGACAGCAAGTTTGTTTTCAATTCATCATTTTCTTTGTACTTAAAACGGTTTAATTTTATCTGAAAATAGAACAGGGTCGGATAATTATGTTGATGACGTTTGTGAAATGACGTCAGATGTTATAACACGTCATTATTGACTGGCCGGATTGCTTAATCGGTGAAATTGTATTGGTCTCTGTATGCGATTGAAAGGTTGTGGTATGAAAGCCAGCCGATGGCAATAAGGTTATCTTCTTTAGCAAGACACTTAGCGAACACCACGCACCTAGTTAAATGGAAAACTGAATAACTATCTCAAGCATATCCAACACACTGCAATAGCATTGGTAACTTAGTGGTGGGCGAAACGTAATCTGACCAATATCCTTGTGACAATGTTCCCGTCTTTTTCCATTCACGGGGATTGTCCGATCGGTTAGTCTGGCGGTTTAGTGCGCAGCCTTTCAACCGAAAGTTTGCAGATTTTGAACTGGTCGCTAGATAGTCGGTTTGTGTCCTTGGGCAAGGCACTTAGCGAAAATTACCTGAACCAAGCGGATTAATGGGTTCTACCAAATTGAAGAAACGTGTAAATCATACACAACACACTACAATCGCTCCGGTAACCCGACAGTGGGCGCGAGGTGATCTGACGATTGCCCGTGTGTTAACCCCCTTGGTTTTCCCTTTTACGGTGATAAACATGAATATCCTATCCTGTTCTATCATGCCGATCATCAGGACGCCCATAGCCTATACTCTTACACCGAGTAGCATTTTTGGTTGAGTGGAGTCGTTACTTAAACAATGTACAACCAATTGTATTGGCTCCATACGGGGTACTTTACCTCGACCAAGAGTTTATAAGCGAAACGTGCTGGTCTCGAAGCCATTACCCTCCAACTGCCGAGCCATTGCGTAAACATTCATCGCATGCCATTTATTAGGATAGGAAAGGATATTCAAGTTACCCCCGTGAATGGGAAAACCAAGGGTGATAACACACGGCCATCAGATCACTTCGCGCCCACCGTCGGGTTACCGGAGCTATTGCAGTGTGTTGTGTATGATTCAAACGTTCCTTCAATTTGGTAGAACCCATTAATCCGCTTGGTTCAGGCAATTTACATTAAGTGCCTTGCCCAAGGACACAACCGACTATAGCCATCAACCAGTTCATAACCTGCAACCTTACGGCTGACAGGATTCGCACTTTACCGCCAGACTAACCGGTTAGATTTAAAAGGCGGTTGACTCGAATCCAGCTGATCGCTCTAATAAAACAAATCCAATCATAATCTCATGGAAAAACAAGGAAATGGTCACTCAATTTCTTAACATAATGTCTGAAGATTTCTAAGGAGTATTTCATTATGTAAAGTATCATTTTTAAACAACTTAATATGAAATGTATGTAGGCTACTATATTGACTTAATTTTTTAATCATCATATACTTATTTTATAGTTTTGCTTGCTGTTACCTAGTTTCGTTTTAATATTGGGTTTCCTGTACCAAGAATGCCATATATATGTATGATGTGGTTTTGATTACACTTTCTAGGCGGTCACTAAACGAAAGTTTAAAAATAAACAAAACCCAGTCGTTGCGTATTGCGACTTACCGGCGCTGAGGAAGCGTTGGTCAGATTACAAATCAGAAGAATTAATACATCTGTCCGTCCGACAGGTCCGACACCAGCACGTCGCCGCTCCTACCAGTATATTGATGGAGCGTTCATATGCTTGAGGTCATGAGAACGGCACACGCGACGGGACTTTAATTACTTTCTAATCAGGATCAGCGTTCCAGCGCCAGAGCATTCCACGAGGATAGGATTACCTGGTTATGTCGACATCAAAGCCCGAACAAAGCGCCTGGACCACCCTAAGCCATATCCAGGAATTTCGGCCACGACTTGAATTACTGGGCGTGGGAAACAGGTAAGGTCGATAATATACATATATTACATTGGAAGGAACATACCTCGACTGTCTAGAAGACATGTCATGAAAGCAGACATATTATATCTGGAAGCAGACATATTATACATAAGGTGAAAAGGAGTGGATATATAACGAATGTGTATCAGGGTTCGGGGGATTCGGAGAAGTGTAGGGGACTGTAAGAGCTCGCAGAGATTAAATTAACCAAGTCAATTTAACCAGGTTAAATTAGGGCGACAAGGTATTTACAGAAGCAATATATACAACAAATACTTTCATATATGGTGACTGTTTAGTTAAATTAAAACAAGGCATTTAAAGAACAATATAAAACTCAAATACTGGCATATCAGCGGTTGTATTATGTATAATAGTTTAGCTTACATTACACGGATAACGAGCTGAACTGTTGGTTCTTGTAATAAACGCGATTTATAATTTCTCTATTGGTAAAGAAAGTTTCGGAATCTAACGGCTGTTCAAGGTATCTGGATTTTTTACGGTTTCTATGGTTTCTGTATTTTCTTTTTTATTCGCTAGTCAGTGTTTAACTCTCTTGTTCGGTCGTGTGACCAAATGGAAAACCTAACCGATACATATACCGATTCCTATACAAAAACGGTACCTGTAATAAGCCCATCATGGGTTCGAAACTTAGCTCGGTAAACAAATTGAGCTTGCGTGACAAAATGCACGAGGAGTCAATACGAAAGATTGCTTCGAGCAGTTTGATTGAGCAGTCGAAGGCGCGTGGGGTTCAATTACTACCTGGACCTTTAACTTTAGTTGTTTTCCGACTTTCGAATTAATCGCTCTATGACGGCACTCGAGGCCGAATTTTAATAACTAGTCACCACGTCACGGCCGGCGGTGATGTAGGTTAAAGGTCAGGGCGGCGACGTTCAACAGTCTTCGGGTCTCACGGAAGCGAACTTGGTTGAACCGGCGCGCAGAGGCACAACAAGTCGGATTGGCCTCGTATAATAACATTAATTTCATTGAGCGAAACCGTAAACTTTAATCGACGATGCCTGAAAGGCTATAGCCGCCGATTCGGCGAAGAGGCGTAGCAGACATACCGCAAAAAAAACTGACCACTTTAATTGATAAGCAGCGTTTGTATTTAAAACTACAGTTAGTGTATTTTTAGCAGCGATTCTATTTTAAACTTTTCTTGAAATATCGAACAATTCAGCATTTATTACATTGGAATTTACGCATAGGTAAAAGTTGCGCATGTTTGCATCTATACGTATAGTCCATTTGTATTTATTTGAACTAATTTTCCAAGCCACATTTTTCTCACACTGTAGCAATTGCGCACAAGCAGGTGATTGAAATGTTCCCCGGCATTAGGCCCGACATGTCGACATTCGACAAACACACGGCAAAGAGAGCCACGTATTAAAATCTACCTTAGGGCGGGCTTCCACGTTGATAGATGAACTTGATCGACCTCGTTTGACCGGTCGCCAGCAGTTTGTAGTTTCACGTTCCCTTATTC
>CH002794.1:134861-160607 GCA_000149265.1 Ciona savignyi
CATCAATGCAAATTAAGCAAGTGTTTCGAATGTCACGGTAAGGTACCATGGACGCCATGGAATGAAATTCTGCCGAAACTGAGCGACAGTCCGTCAATTTAGATACGAATTTTCAGCGCCGAATGCAGCATTATCCTAGGAATACGAAATGGAAACTTGATTACCTGACGGCCTATGGCTGATGTGTTGTTTCACTGAGTTATAATTTCCGTTGACAAGTAATAGTGATCTTAGTTTAGCACGAAAACGTTCGCCAAGATTCTAGACTGCGACGACATCTACAAGGCTTAAACACAATCCCGCAGCAGTCCAGACGTTAGGACACATACAGAATTAATTTTGACACTCTTAGATGAGGATTTTCAAGTTCGTATTTGAGGTCATCCATTCTAAGAATTTATTAAAACGAAAATTTTTGCATTTTTATTTTAAAATGGAAATGCCTAAGATGGAATGTAGTAGTTTTTGCGTGTCGAAAAAAAGGTGTTAAACGAATCATACTTCCGTGAAATGCACGTAAACCCCCAAATAGCAATTTAAACGCCTTTGCCTTTAATACAAGCCTCAGTTAAACGATTATCCGAGAGAGTTAAAAGAAACAGAAACAAAAATAATTAAATATTATTTAAATCCTAGAAGATTTTTTTAGTAACTGATATTTTGACTTGTCGGTCACAAAATGGCGGACGTGATTGCAAAACCAGAGGCTGGACGTTCGATTATCACTCAAAATTTAGCTGGACTGCTAGCCCGGGATGTCACCGTCATATCCTCTTCTGATGACGTCAGCGAGAACGAAACGGTGAAGGACGACGCGCCCGATTCTTCTATTTATTCCGGTGAGTCGTTCCCTTCGATTATTTGCCGATCATATCCTGTAAGTCGAACTAGCGTAGTCTATAAAGCAGCGGAGCCAACACACCTATCCTTATATTGCAGTTCACGCTAAGTTTCGAAGCGGGCCGGTCAATATGGATCACGACGAACCTTTCGATCTCAGTACGCGAAGATGTTCCTTCTCCGGGAATTCCCCAGAACCAGGTAAGTGTATTGGGCGAAATAGATCATCATGTAAAGAAGTATTCCCTTTACCCATGCTCTGTGAAGTGATATCTGAAATTATGACGTATTGGTCCTTGCATTAGTTGATTGCCTGCTTAAAAAGATTTAGGTTGATTTTTTTACGGTTTGGGGTCAAAAACAATACGGAATAAAGTTTTAAAAATCAACGTAAAAGCAGAGCAAGATATGATGACTTAGCCAGTGCATTAGTTAATATCCTGCTTAGCAAGGTTAATGTGGAATTTTTAATATTTCTAAGCTCCAGAAAAATACAACAAGTGTAAATATGTTGATTTTTTAAAGTTTTTGGTTCGTAATAAAGCCCTTGCGGATACGACGACAGCAAATACAAGACGCCGTGAAAGTAACTTGTTCATATTGTTTAACCCGATCCGCGATTGCTTTTCAGAACAACATGTAGTCGGATGCGATTCGAGTGAAAGTGCCGCCTCAAAAAACACGAGGGCGTTCCCGATCTCGGCGAATTGCGGTTTCTCAAAGTACCTGAATGGCGTGATGTTGAGACTAAATGATCTGCGTCTGCGAAGCCTGCTATGTGATGTCATCTTTAAAGTTGACAATGAAGTAAGTGGAAAATGCATCAATTAATCAAGTCATTTGACATATTCGAACATAATTTAACTTAACACCAGAGTTAACTTGACACCAGACTTGAATCTAACTTAACATCAGAGTTAACTTAAAGTGACGCGTTTAATCCGCATAATGTTCCATCACGACTCTAATTGCCGCCAAACGCTAAACCGACAAGTTGTAATATATGTGCCATGGTTCAGGTCAGAGTAAATGGCAAGTTATATATAGCGCAACACTTTAAAAAATGACATTTCTGGCATTTACGCGCATATATTCTTACAAGAAAACATTTCTGCAATAATGTATTATATTGGAATACAATTTTTTGGCAAAATGCACTTTACGCGCATAAAATCTTGCAAGATAGTATTTCTGGCAAATAAAATGCCCTTTACGGAATACATTCTGTCAAGCGGCGTGCATTTTATATTTTTGCCCACCATACTTCATTTCCTATGTTTTTGATTATGACTAATTAATTTAACGAGAGTACTGTTTATATCTAAATAGCGGTCGTTATTAAACGATCCTTTCCTGGCTTGGAGCGGGAATACGCAATTGCGTTGTATAGACGGTACATGGTTTTGACTGATTATTCAGTGTGTTATTTATATTAACCGCAGTCCGGTTCTCATTATTATCAATCGCCAGACACTTTTTGTTGCTTTCCACGGTCGCCTGATTTATATATCGAGTTCGGGCGAGCTTTTTGAATGCGTGGAAGTCCAGGTAACGGATTGCAACCATCAATTCTTCTGCTGCGGCATTGAAATGGGCGGAGGGTTTATATATCTTGTTCGCCTACGCACAATCACTTTCCGAGAAAAGTCTCGCCAAGCAATAGAGAGTGCTTAGTAGAACAATGTATAGAACCAATGTTAGCCCGGTACATTGATCTCCGAACCGTTGTTTGCAATTAGGCCGCGCTCCTGTACAGGATGTGCCCTGTAATAGGAAGACGTCGGATTCTTGCAACAAGAAAGTCAAAAGTTTTGACAATTTTTCTATTTTTTACAGACTTTTCACGCTCATAAGGCTGTCATGGCGTCCTGCAGCGAATTTTGTCGAAAGAAGTTCCTGTCTTGTTCGGAAAATGCGCCAGACCAAGTGAGTTATCGTTCAAATTTCAATCCCGTCATTTTTCATTGAATCGCAATTCGGGATTCTCGGTTAGCCGATAACGAATTTGCATATACAGTCTGTCAAGTGACGAGTATGGTGACGTAATAAAAATGGGGTTTTAATATAAACAAGCTGTGTTTATAAATCCCGTGATTGCACAGCGCCGAGATAATGACAATGTTTCAAACCTGCTCAAATTGGAAAGCTGTTCGTCATCGCCCGAAGGACAAGAGACGTAAACTAATAAATTTAAAGCTTTGCGTGGGCAAACGGGTTCACTACTGGAAGATTATATCGCGGCCTGTCTGGTCATTTAATATTCAGTTGTTAGTGTAATATAGAGCGGAATTCTTTAGCTAACAGCTAGCAAGTGGCCGGTTTAATGCAACACCAGCTCCATTAAATAACCCGCATTAAGCAGCCGCCCGGCGAAGCGATATTACATAAACGTTCATGTAAACAAACACTTGTGTAAAGCGGTGCATTTGCATGCAGAAGGCGTATGCACCGCGGCACAGGTTCCACGTACAAGGGTACATGCCGGCAAATTAGATGGCTTGTGGTCGCAATGTGTTCCGTTCGATTTAAGCGAACATTGCTCACAAACACAGAGGCCTCGCAAGCCTGCAGGTCGATTCCGGGCACATTTCCTCTTCCGCGGAACTAATAATGTAAAATGGAACGTTTAGACAATTTGAAATACCCATTTAAAATCTCGATAATTTATTTGTCGGATTTACGCTTGCTTTATTTTTGCTTTTTACCTAGCTTTTTTAACTGCAACTAAAGTAAATGAGTGATTGAATTTTAGACGTGTTTTATCGACTGTTCTTTTCCGGTTTCCAATTTTTTATCAACGGTCCTGCTTCGTGTTTTCATCGTGTAATCAAAAAATAAAACTAAGCTAAACTAAAAACTGAATATATTTATGAAAATGAATCGTTCGTACTATTAACCATTAGGCCATACGACCTGTTTTATTTACATTTTCAAATACCCAATTTTATGCAGAATAGTGTACTATAAACCATTATTCTAGAGATTTGTTATCAATATATAATCCTAGAGCCGTATATGCATAGACTATACCCATATTAAAAGTTCGTATGTTCGAATTTTGTGTTTATATATAGTTCGAATTTTGTGTTTATACTTTTTTAATGGCCATTCAGATATTTTTGTAATAAGTCCAAATAGCTTTGTGGTTTATAGTAAGTCGCCTTTCACATAATTTGGACACATTGATTTTAATGCGGTTTTGGGAGAATTGGAAATCTCTACTTTTTCAATACGGAACTCTAGGCTTCTTATCAACTTTTTTTCAGCACAACGTTTTCGAATTCCTGATAAAAAGTTTTTTTTAAGCAATTGGTATATATGTTTAAGCAACACGACCGTAAAATATCAACTTTCTGCTGCTTTTTTAACCAGTTATTTACTTTAACCCGTGTATTTCCCGCAGGAAATTTACACCCTCGAAATCCACAATTTATCTTCACTCGGATTCAGACTTCTTCTTGACTTCATTTACACGGGCGAACTTGATGTCAATGACGTAACAGCGCAGCATATTACGCAAGCAGCTATTGTTATGGAAATGAGGGAGATCGCCGATATGGTAGCGAAGCGTGTTGGGTAAGCATAGGACGTTTTGTAGGGTAGTCATAGGACGTAGGTTATGTTCGGTGTTGTCTTCTTTGTGCAGACCGAAACATAACTTACTGTCGGCTCGATTTGTTAAAAAAGTGATAAGAATTATCACCAAGAGTCAAAAATGCGGAGGTGCCAAAATGCAAACGTAGACTTATGTCCAGAGCCGTGTATACACACACGCACGCATAAAAACAAGCTTAAAATTTTTCTTTAGAAGGTTCATGAATTTTTGGTCGTGTACGCCTACAAAGATAAAGGGTTGATTAAACGTTTTAGTTTTATCACACTTTAGTGTTGAATTAATATGCTGCAATTTCCTACGTATTCAGATAAATTTTAACATTACAGATCTTTAGAAATCGCTCCACAGATAAAAACGACTGTCGGAGAAGGTAAGGAAATTTCCCTGCATTTTTACTTCTATGTTTATCATGTTTATTTAACTGTACTTTGTTTATATCGGGATAACTTTCGAACCCATGATGGGCTCGCTACATATACCGATTTTGTATAGATGTCTGTATACCTATCGGGTGCGAACGTATAACTGTACTTTGTTTATAGCAGAAAGCTGCGTTCGACCAGTTCCAGCGGTTGAACCTTTCCCTCAAACCTTGGATCTCTCGTTAAAGGTAAATACAATAATATTTTGTTTACTTGGCTCAGTTTCGAATGTTAACCTTTTGGCCGCATAACTGTATTGGAAGTAAATACATTTTTTAACCTGACTATAGCATTCAAGCCCATGATGGGCTCGTCACCAAATGCGTTTTTTATATTGAAATCTGTAATTTAACAGTCGCTTAAACCATTCGGGCACACGATTGTACTTAAATAATACATTAATGCCATAGACTGTACAAACGTATAGTGCTCCCTGAGAAACATTCGTTTTTTACGCGGTACTGATAACTCAATTTGTGACCATCAACTACGCGATTTTTTTCTTTATTTTTTGACGCACGACGCTCTTAACGAATAAGATAATCGGTCGAGATTTGACATAGATATCTCGGTTTGTATTTTAACATAAACAAATAATCTACAGACACACTGTAAGAAACGCACAAGTTGGAATGGGGCAGATCTCGAGAGCAAAGAAAACCTTTGCAAGCCACGACGCTCTTCAGGTAGTTTCAACACCTAATGTATAGAATAGGATATTCATGTTTATCCACGCGAGGGGGTTAACACACGGGCAATCGTCAGATCACCTTACGCGCACCTTCGAGGTATCGAAGCTATTGCAGTGAGTTGTGTATATGATTTAGACGCACCTAGCCTTTTAATCTATAGGTTTCGAGGAATGTCAGTTAAAATACACTGGCGACCAGTTTTGAACCTGCAATCTTTCGGCCCAAATGTCACCCACTAAACCACCAAGCTAGCGTTAGCAGAAATAATAATCGTAATAAAAAATCTTAACAACAAAGTTAATTTTTTATAGAGCGTAGTACTAATACAGTCGTCTGGGGGGAAAAGTTAATGACAAAACTCTTGGATTTCAGATTCATTGGCTCGGTCGCACGTGGGCGTACGAGAGTCCGCGTTTACAGCATCGCCGGAAAGCCTGCATTCCGACATTTTCAATATCCGTGGCGGAAACGGCATTTTGAACCGAGGTATTTGGGAATTCTTACTTCATAAACAATCCTGCAGTACAGTCGTGTGGCCGAATGGTTAGCGCGGCCGATACATATACCGATTTCTATACAAAAACGCTCCTTATGTATAATCCATCATGGGTTCGAAACTTGGCTCGGGTAAAAAAAAGAAAAAAAAAAGTTTTCAACATTAAAATATAAACTGAAATAGTTATAAATGAAACTATTACCGAACGAATTTAAACCCTACCGTATAGCTCAGTAGGATATAGGGTGTTTTCAGTCAAAAGGATGTTTGTACTAAACCAGCTGCAATAGCTAATCGGTTGTGACCTTAGGCTTAGGCAATACACTTAGCGAATATTAGCCTGAACCAATGGAATAGTTCTACTAAAATAGGTGGGTCTTCATACTCAACATACCGAAATAACCCTGACAATCCGACGGCAAGATAATCTGATGATAACTACGTAATAACGCCCCTTGTGTTGCCTCACCTACGTACGTAATGATAAAAATTACATTTTAACTATTCACCCCACGAACCAGCCAACCAAATGGACGACACGGGGTAATTTGACGATTGCCCGTGTAAGAACGTCCCTGCGTTTTCGCAATCACGGAGCTAAAAAAAATTCTATCCTAACTATTCACTCCACGAACCAGCCAACCAAATGGACGACAAGAGGATAATATCACCCTCCCCGACTCACTGGAAGAAGAAATATCAGAACCACATCTTCGATAACGAATTTTCCGGACACAGAGAAACTAAAATTAACGGCATGAACCGTAAGTCACGTGTTATACTGTTATTTACATTATTTAGTTTATACAGTACAAGTTAAGAGTGCTAATCTATTAACAAGTAATTTTATAAAGAAAACATACGTATATTGCATATAGTTTGATAAAAAACATTGTGTTGCAATTTGTCCATGAAACTCTGACGGGATTGGTATCATGCCACATACCTGTAAACCAATATGATACCAACTCTCTTTTACCGGAGTAATTATCGAATGATGGACTCGTTACTAAAATCCACTTTAAGTAGAAATTGGTATGTTCAGGGTGAATAGGTTACCAAGTTTATTCTAAAACACTATTTTCAACCTAATAATTATTAAAATTGTAATTTATTCACACAGAAGGCTATGGCCAGGACCCCCCTGCGAAGGAAGGGACCCACTTTCGCCCCCATCATCTTATTTACAATCGCGATTCTCACCCTCCAGGGTTAAACCAGCACATTCCGAACCACGGGGGGCTTCCCCACGATTACCCCTTCAAATTCCAATTTGACCGGTTGTTTAATTGGATGGCTCCAGTGACAAGTGCTGAGACACTTCTTAACCAGAGGGTGGCAGCGTTCATGCAGACCCCGATTCCTACTATTGGGGTGAGTTTATATTTTTTTTACATTTTGCCACAGAAATAAAAAATGGCAAATAAAGTAAATCGAGGCACAGGAATAGGTAAAAACGGCAAAACGAACAGTCGTTAAAACAATAAAGAATTTAAGTTTAGTTTATTTTTTGTTTCCGAAATTAAAACACGAAGCAGGACCCTTGATAAACATTTGGAAAACAGAAAAAAACGCCAAAACGACAGTCGTTAAGCAATTACTCGCTTCAAACTGTTATGTGGACGAATGTTTAACCGATTACTTAATATATAAAAGAGACCACCATGGGTTCGAAACTCAGCCAGGTCCAGACTTAGTTAAGGAGGTGGGATAAAACACCAAAACTACAGTAAATAAAACACTTCAATATATCTAATTCAACCACCCATATTCCCAGCCTCCCCAATGGTCCAATTTCCTGCGGAAACGCCCCAGCAACGCCCACCACGTCCCATCCTTGCGTCCGGAGGGCTTCCCGTTCCCACCAGCCCTCGTGCTCCCTCGTGCGGAGGGTTCTGAGCTACATCATGGGTGGCGCGCCCCGTTCATCCCACCTACGTCATTGAATATCGTGGAAACTAAGCCGACGACCAGCGAGCACATATCAACTGATATTCGCCACAGGTATTGTACGAATGGCCGTATTATGTCCTGTCGATCAGATCTACCGGTAAATGTCTTGAACCATCAGTCAAAATGTGAAAAGATTGAAACGTAACTTCACATTGTCCGTTATATTCTTTAGCAACAGATGAACATTGCCTAAATGTGGTATAAACAACACACTGCAATACCGCTTGTAAGCAGACTGTGGTCTCGAAGTATTCTGGATGATTTTTTTATGTAAGAACCCTTCCTAGAAATGCCCCCTACGTATTCGCGAGGTAATCTATAGATTGACCGTGTAATAATGCCTCTTGTGTTTTCTAATTCATTGGAATAAATCCTGAATACATTATCCAAAGTTTATTAATGGGCTGAGTTTCTAACCCATTATGGGACCATACACGGCGAACATTATTCGATCCTAAATAACGATTGCAATCAATCAAGGATGGTCGATTAAGCGAATTCTGAATTTGCATGTGCATTTAGAATATTTAAGTGAAACAATTTGTAACCACAGGTCGCGTAGCTCCATGAACGCGGATATGGAAGAAAACGTGGAGACTAAGAAAGCGAGAGTGGAAAGCGGGAAGATGTCGCCAAACTATTCAATAAACATTAGGTATGCCAATGTGGCGGTATAAGTGCAAGTTTAGGGAATGTGTGAACGATACACAATACATTGAAATATCTCCGGTAACTTAACAGTGAGCGGGATGTGATTTGTCGATTGCCCATGTGTTAACCTTCTTTCGTTTTCCCATTTTACTGATACGTGATATTTACCAGGAAGGGTTGGGAAAAACCACTTAAAATGATTAATAATTATTCATACATGGCACACTGTAATAACTCCGGTAATCCGAATATTTTGGTTTTAAATCCGACCTGTTCCAGTGAGAGTCCGACGAATTATGACGTCAGTGATGACGGAAGAAGAAGCTCGGAGAGCCTGGAGGATAAAACGGATGAGATCGGGAGCAATTCATCTTCTTCCCGATCGAGAGTACAACGTACTAGAGGTAGGAATTTTGCGTAACTTAGGACAGGATATTACAGTTATGGATGCGAAGTCTAAAAACCAAGTGAATATAGCGAGGTAATCGCGAGATATAGGGATAGGATCTTTGTTTTTTCCCCGTGAATGGAAAAATGCAAGGAGCGTTAACGTGTCACTTGACACTTTAGCAGCGTAACGACATCAATATAAGCCTTGCATGAAAAATACGAACGTGACCCTTTTTTTACAGAAGGCAATAAACCGTACAAGTGTCCCCTGTGCGACGCCGACTTCAACCGACCGGCCAACCTCAAGACTCACATGCGAATTCACAGCGGTGAGAAGCCATTTCAATGCGAGACGTGCAAAGCACGGTTTGTGCAGGTCGCCCACCTGAGGGCCCATGTGCTTATTCACACCGGGGAAAAACCATACCCATGCAACGTGTGCGGGACAAGGTAATGTGCGGACGAATGGCCGAAATGGTTATGATATTTATGTTTTATGCCCATACATAAAGGGAACACGCAAACGAAGTTGTCACACAGGCAAACGTCGGATTACTTCTTGTACAACAGTTTTTGCCATTTTTTGTGTTTTATATAACTGAAACATGCCTTGAATTATAGTTAAACCCAATACTCAACTAGGTCAGGCGATGTCTGTTAAGTGCTTTCCTTTCCTTAATACACAACCGACTAGATAACGATGTTGGTGCAACAACCTTTTTACTAAAAGGCGACGCCTACTAAGTTATTCAATATTCTGTGTTAGGTTTACATTTGTGTCTGGGGTTAAGACACGGTATTTTTCCAATAGTTAATCCGATACTAGGTCAAAACAAACGGAGTCCATAATGCCGACTTGCATTTTCATCAGGTTCCGCCATCTCCAAACATTGAAATCGCACCTCCGGATCCACACCGGTGAGAAACCATATTCGTGCCAGGAATGCTGCGTTCAATTCCGCCATAAAAGTCAACTTCGACTCCATTTGAGGCAGAAACACGGGATTCAGACCAACACGAAGAAAACATATAGACAGGTAAATAAGGGATATTCATGTTTATGGGAAAACCAAGGGGGTTAACACATAGGCAATCGTCAGATCACCTCGCGCTAACCATCGGGTTACCGTAGCTATTGCCCTAAAGCTTTTTAATAAAACGTTCTTATTCAAGAGCCCATCAAGGGTTTGAAACATACGAGGGGAAAAAAACTAGGAGGAAATACTCATTTTTGTTAAATGGCTAAGTTTGCGAATCCATGACTGGCAGATCCGCATAGCAAAACGACTTTCATTAAATAACTCACTTTCGCATCTTGTCATGTCTTACTCATCAGCAATACCACATTCCAGGTCCCGGGACTTTGCAGCGCTGACATATGCGCGCATATCAAGAGAGTTCAAGAGGTGACGAGGTCCCAGAGCAAGGTAAGGATGATATTGTAATGAAATACGATCACCGTTGCGACTTGTATTGACATGAATAATACTGTGTTAAATTTCCTTCAATTTAGTAGAATCCATTAATCCGCTGAGTTCAGGCAATGTCCGTTAACTGCCTTCCCCAAGCACACAACCGACTAGCTAGCGACCAGTTTCGATCTTACAACCCTTCGGCTGAAAGGCGACGCACTAAACCACCAGACTAAACCGTCGGACAAAACTGTTCTTTTGTTCCGGATTTCTGTAAGATCAAAGTCTTGGATGTTTCGAAATTATTTACAAATCAGAAAAACATGTATTGCATACATGTGGAGTCTTTAGTTTCTAAAGTAAAGTATAATATAAACAGAGCAAAATAACACGTTTCCTTCCGTTTTATCGCAGAGGTGAACAGAGCCTAGATATATATCTTTCCATTCAATCCAAACAAGCCAAGAGAGTTTCACCCAAATCCGTCGCCATCTTTTCAGCCCGCCTTTTGCAGTTTCCTCTTTCGTTTGTACATTCCTTTACAATCATTGAATAATCGTGATCTTATTACAAGTGTTTTCTTGCCAATTCGTGATTTTTTAATGACGCAAACTGCGAGACTATTGAGTCTGTTTGTGGGCCGACACTGGGCTGTATAAACACCCTATACAAAGTACAGCCGGGTATAAACACCCTATACAAAGTACAGCCGGGTATAAACACCCTATACAAGGGATTCTTAACCTTTTTATAATCGTGTCCCACTTTTGTTTTAAAAATATTCCGTGGCTCACTTTTTAAATAACGAAATAGGCTCTTTAAAATAGACAATGTAGACACTCGAAATCAAAGACAAAGGGGCCATAATTGCCAAATGCCAGTACAAATTTCTTTCGTAGGATGATTTTTTTTAAATATTAAATAGTCCTGCTAATGCCCTCTAAAAGTGTGTTGTTTATGTTACAAAATGGCGCCATATCAGCTTCTTTCATTTTCAGCTTCAATCAAAACTACAGACACACAAGTGTATCATTAAATTATCTAATAACGAATGAAGCTAAATTTTCACCAACTTCATAATTAACCAAATAGCTCTGTGGCCCATCTCCATGCCTGCCTTAATCCACATGTGGAAATTGGACTGCTTGCATTTAATCTTGGTGCCAGAAATCCGTTCGGTATTGTGTCGGTCTGATAGTCGAAGGAAGGTGGGACTGGTTGTTTTTATGGTCGTGTGACCGAATGTTTAAGGCGACTAATATGTATACTGATTTTAATGCAAAAACTACTTTTGTCACCATTGGACTAACATATTAAAAAGTTACCCCTAAAACAAAACTGAAGCTAGCTTGATAGTTATAACCTGTGGTAAGCCGTTTTGTGAACTTTTGTTTGATTTAGGTTAATAAGTTAAAATACAAACAATGTATCTACGTCCGACCGGTTAGGCTAGCGGTTTAGTGTAAAGCTTTCAACCGAAAGGTTTCAGGTTCTGAACTGGTCTTTGGCTAGTTGTGTCCTGGTCAAGGCATTTAACGGACATTGCC
The DNA here is from genome assembly GCA_000149265.1 of Ciona savignyi. Lineage (NCBI taxonomy): Eukaryota > Metazoa > Chordata > Ascidiacea > Phlebobranchia > Cionidae > Ciona > Ciona savignyi. The sequence continues at coordinate 146,881 of CH002794.1, forward strand.
TGAACCCAGCGGATTAATGGATTCTACCAAATTGAAGGAACGTGTGAATCATACACAACACACTGCAATAGCTCCGATGGGCACGAGGTGATCTGATGATCACGGGGATAAACATAAACATTCTATCTTATCTTTAAAGTTTAAAGTAATCTGACGTTTGCCTAGCACCTCACATCATTTTTTCTCATGGATAAATGCTATTTATCCCATGCAACCCCCGATCACAATTTAAAATCAATTTTAACATTTTTTATTAAAAAAAAATTCGGGTTGAAGAGAAAATTTAATAAAATCAAAAAGTAAAAATGAAAAAAGTATCAAACAGTTGACTCTCTCGAATAAATGTCAAACTCCGTTTGATTAAACTGGAAGTCCCTTTCCGCTGGGTGGATACAAGAGCCGCTTGGCACGAAAATATTCTCGTTCGAATAAACTTTGCCCTCAGATAGTTTTCGATTGATGACGTAGTTCATCTTCCCCACAATTCGGGTGTTGGGAAGGAGGTGTAGAGGTGTCAGTGGCTGGTACTGGTATTTGCCTTAAAAAAATACGTTACATTTATTTAATACCCCCTTTATTGTCCACGTGAATGGGAAAACAATAGAGGCGTTAACACACAGGCAATCATCAGCCTAAAAAATGCCTGAAAATCTCCCGGTTATAAATACATATATTTTTTAGTTTCTACTCCGCAGGAAAAAAAGGATATTCAAGTTTAATCACGTAAATGGGAAAACCAAATGTTGATAATCGTCAGATTACCTCACGCCCACCGTCGGGTTACCAGAGCTATTGCAGTGTGTTGTAGGTGTGTCGATCCTTCAATTTGGTAGAACCCTTTAATCCGCTGGGTTCAGGCAATATCCGTTAAGTGCCTTCCCCAAGGACACAACCAACTAGCTAGCGACCAGTTTCGAACCTAAAACCCTTACTCTGGAATGCGACTACCTAATTCACCAAGCTGAGCGGTCGGACCACAATTTCCGGACCCAACGCTAGGCTCGTTTTAAATGCCGTATGCTCGCGTTAAGCATTTGGTCACAACATTAGTCAATTCGCGTTGGGTTACTTTTTTCACCGATTCAAGTTTTGACACTAAAATGGGCTCGTCACTTAGACCGTTTTTGTATACAAATCATTATATGATTCGATAGAGATAAATCCAGATACACATGCAGAGCTTTACTTACAAAGGCACCATCCGACATAGCAGGCCCAATGTAGCATCCCGCATTTCCCCGCAGCAGTTGAAGGTGTAAACTTCGGGAAATGTTGTTCAGCTGAATGCTCGGCAAGCTGCTGGGCGTTTGAACGGAGATTGCCAGGCTTCAAGCGAGAAGTTGCAACCTGTGGAAACGTAGGCGTTGAAATGAGGAGAAACTAAAATGAGGGAAAGAGTGAAATAAGAAAACTGCACACTAAAATGAAGATTATGGCGTTAGGGTTAGTTCTGGGGTTGGAAATAGTGTTTTAGAACTTGTTTTAATTGTTTAAGTGCCCACAAGTCAACACTAAATAAAGGGAAAACAGGGTAACTTCTCACTAAAACTATGGAAACTAATTCAACCCTGCCGAAAACACTAGTCTCACCATAAGAGGTAACGCCAATTATAACCACGAGCGATTACACTAACCATGATGTCATATTGTCATAATCTTTATTTTAGTGTGCAGTTTCTCTCCTTCCCTCATTTCCTCCTTTTTATCCCCGTTTAAGCCGCCTACATGTAGTCTCCCTTGTGGGCAAGATACTATCTACATGTAGGCGGCATTAACACGAAAAACTGAGGCAAAAAGGCAAGTAGGGAAATGGAAAACCGTTTACTAAAATAAAGATTATGATAATATTACATTAAGGTTAGTGTCATCGATGGGCTTAAAGTTAGGGGGTTGAAATTAGTGTTTAGGGCAGAGTTAGAATTAATTTTCATATAGTTTTAGTTGGCAGTTTTTCTCCTATTCTCCTTCCCTCATTTAGCGTTGCCGCGTAGGCGATTTCTTGTAGGCAGCAGATGCGAAAATAGACCCACGCGTAGTAAAATGACACATTTCTTATAAATACTCCTTCAAAACTACACCTTTTTCATTTTAAACCTTTCATTTCAAATTACTTAGTTATCGAGCACTGTGGTATTGCGCTGGGAATACGACAACATCATACTAAATACGTCACTGCGTGATGGATTGCGCTATATGGACGACATTTCCTATACAAATATATTATCGATAGCTGCTTTTATATTCATAGATATTATCTTCCTCGTGCAAAAATCAATATCTAAACGCGTTTGCGTTATTTGAAATGCATCTGCAGACACGTTTTGATATAAAAGATATATAAAGATGGCTATACCATGTCGGGTTTATTTCTATTATTTGCCCTTGTTTTAAAGGGCTGTCTTACCATTTTTGTTCTTAATTTGTTTAATTTTACACCCTACCTAGAACAGTGTCACTATTTACAGTATACTATGTAAAAAATGAATTGTACAATATAATAACTGACGTTTAAAACCGGTCGCATGAATATAATCCGACCAAAAACATACCATGTCGGTTGTATTTCTGCTATTTCCCCTTGTTTTAAAGGGTTTTGTCTTAAAATATTTTTGTTTCTATTTTGTTTTATTTTAAGCCCTAGCACAAAAGTGGGCAAGTTCTCTAGTCAGCGGGCCAGATGTGGGAAAATAAAGTCCTTGGTGGTGGGCCGGTTTATTACATGAATAGTATTTAATATCTTAAATACAGGGTATGTTTAGATACAATCTGGGGGCAGACCCGTTACAGGGTATATGGTTAGATCAGTGATTTTCAACCTTTTTGCTGCCCTGGAACCCCATGGAAACATTCTACTGACTTGAGGAACCCCTGTGCAATAATTTGATTGTCTTATGTAAAAAAAGCATTTAAATTTAATGTTTATTCATTCAAAATTAAAAGTTGCGGAACCCCTGGACTGTATTGGCGGAACCCTAAAGTTCCGCGGAACCCTGGTTAAAAACCACTGGGTTAGATACAGTCTGCGGGCCGGTCAAAATCCATTCACGGGCCGTACCCAACCCGCGGCCGTATGTTACCCTTACTTGCCCGAGCACAATAATGCGGCTTATATTGTAATATTTGAAAAAATTGTGCAATATATTGATCGAGGTGTTTGGGATCAAAAGACCGCTTAAAAAGCAAGATTTAATTATGACACCGATGGCAGGAATATCATTTAACCAAAATCTTGAATATACATTAAATCAAAAACTAATGATTTTAAATCTTGTTTAGTTTTGGAGTAATTTTAGTTAAAATTATTCTATTATATTTCTTGGGGTGACATATTGATGATGCTAATGTTTCGTAAACATTAGCCTTCCGAAAATATAAATAATAAGCCGCATCTCTGTTAATCCACAGCAATGAGGTTATGTGTCATACTTAACACACTCGGGTGAAAGTACAATATGAATGCGAAACCGTACATTTCGCCATAACTTGTCATAACAACCAGCAATTCATGGGCATGATTAAACGGTACAACGGATGAAAGTGTTGCAACATCTCACATCACAAATGAAACGTCCAACACTTAACTGCAACACTTAACCTAAAATTAAAAACGTGCAACACTTAACTTATCGCAAATAAAACGTGCAACACTTAACGGCTGGAAGATCGAAACTGCTCTATAGAATAATAAAAACTAATTATAACCCTGCCCCATTAATAATCTTAACCATATAACTAACCCAAACTATTACCCTAGCCATAACACTAGCCCCAACGCCTTAACCTTAATTTTACAAGCATTTTTCCTCCGTCTTTACTCCCCCCTTTCCCTCCTTAATTTCCCCCAAATTGTAACTCGAAATTTAACCGACGCAGTCAATATTCATACAACCATACTAACGTGTTCTTCGCCGAATACTGATTGTAGTTCGCTCGCATCACTGGCAAATGATGAAGTGGTCGTGTCAGATGTAGTTGACTGGTCGCTTTCAAGGCTTGCGTATCGAAACATTTTAAACACAAATTTAATTTTAATCTTCCAACCGGAACTGCAAAATATAAACCATGTTATTTTGGGTGGATATGCATATACACAATAAAATAACCCGTGTAACTTTGGGGGAATATTCGCAAACAGTAGATTAAACCGTGTAATTTTGGTTGAATATACACACACAGTAGATTAAACCGTGTAATTTTGGTTGAATATACGCACACAGTAGAATGTAGATTAAACCGTGTAATTTTGGTTGAATATACGTACACAGTAGAATGAACCGTGTGATTTTGGATAGATATAACCAACGTACACATACGCAGTAGTTCGAGATAATTACACGTTTAACCTCATACACAATGCATAGCCTAAGCTAAACTGCTGTCTACAATAAACGCTATTCGCTAAGACAGAATACACAAAACAACTTATGAAAATAGGTCTGGTTGCTATATAACGTGTTTAGATCGGAATTATCGAAACACCAAACTCAAGTCTCGTTGTATAACCCCTTAAATTCTTTTTAAACTCTGATCATACTATGAATAAGTTACCTGCGCTAATTCCTGTCAAATTGTCCAATTACCACTGTCTTATTTCGTCTTTGGTACTAACACACTGAAATCTTACTGAAATCTTAATTTGAGATTTTTGGTGATGTGTATTTCCCGTGAACCGTGCACTCAGTACCAAAACCTTGTAAACCCCATTTAAGGCTAAAAGTCAATGAAACTTCGAGAGAGGAAATACGTCATATTTCTGCATCAGTTTCTCCTTTTACGCAAAGTCTTGCGCCTTGCGTTGTTATAATCACGTCGGTGTGAATTTCATTAAACAAACGCAGGTGGTATCAAATTCCGCAATCCAGAAAACCTGGCTAATACCAGATTAGTCCCAAAGCCTCATTATTTGACCCGCAATAAACTCTCGAACACAATGGTAATATATAAGCGTTTATGACATCACAATTCTGCTGAAACCTTACTGTTAATCACGAGATAAAGATTTTAATAACTTGGGTTGTTTACTCAAGCTCCTTTTGACTAAATTAGTTTAAAGAAACTAACTTTTCTTAACAGATAGTCAATTCGACGGCGACTGTGACAAATACGAAAGGACATTATTTACCACCGTTCTCTGCGAAATCAATAATCAAGCATAGGTAAGAAATCAATTTCGTGCTTATAGCCTAATTTTAAAGCTGTTGTTTTAAGGCGTATCTGCCAATCTAACACAAATTGCATAAAAAAGGTTGAGAACCACTGCTTTATTATGATCAGAGGATATTAAAAATTGAACTTCTTTTAAAAGCCATGGGTATTTTACTTAAATTAATGTCGCCTTAATCCAGTGGATTAGTGGGTTGAACTAAACAACAGTATCAGGCATTGAACAAGACGCAATCTGGCGATTTGACCCTATGTTACAGTCCTTCTTGCCCATCATTTGGCTATATGTGCGTAATTGTCTATTTTAATTTTGCATGCTTTGCAAACTCACTGCGTTTTTCATGAATAATGTACAAGCTATACAAAAGCCTACTTTCCAAGGCAAACTTTTCCCTGTTAATGCGGGTGACACGACATGCCTGTTACCGGCTTTGTCTGTTCACGTTAAGCTATTATATGTCATTAATTTTGCATGGAAATACTTTACCTAGATGTCCCAATTAAAAGGGGACCGCGCCAATAGTCTTCTGTTTTCACTTTTATTACGGATTAGATTGCAGCTCAAGTATTCTTACCTCAGGTATTGAACGAATCAAATGAGCGTACAATCGATGCAAATTGAAGTGAGGTTAAACCGGCCGAACAGATGTTACATGTCAACACATTAAACGTAGTCAAATCGTAATACTTAAAGTAGGCGCGAGTCGCTCTACAACACCCTTGCCAGATTTCTTTATATACTTAGGTTTTACTCTATTGGGTATATATTTGACATTATGTTATAGCTTTCTGTTTAACTTGCGAGAAACTAAGGCGTCTGTATGTTGAAATAAACAGCACGGCAAACACTCAAAATTTCTAAATTTCGGAAGAACTAAATTTCGCCTTAACCCGTATTTATATACACGAGTTAAACTACATAGGGTAGTGTATATTTAAAAATCTATTAAAACTTGCCGTTTTTCTGGTCAATTTGCGTAGAACTAGACGACCATTTGTTAAAATAACCAGCAGCTAACACTTGCTAAATTACCAGACGAATTAAATGTCGCCTTAATCCTAACCTTAGTTCATACGCTTGAGTTATACTATATGGGGTACATATTTGACAATCTATTACAGCTTGCACGTTTTCTGTTCAATTTGCCTAGGACTAAAGCCTCTACATGTTAAAATAACTAATACAGCTAATACTTAAAGTTCTAAATGGTCGGATACACTATATGTATTTGATTAATTGGTTTCCGTTACTCGGCAAGGGAGCTGTTTGCTTATTAGCGTCTCAGCACAAGTTACTTTGTCGACATGCTTTACTGACAGGTATTTGACAGCACACTCGGGTGTAATCAGCATCATGCGTTACTTCTGCTACATTACTTTCCCTGGAGACTTCAGTTATTTTACGATATTTTGCATCATCAAAGAGCTTTATTGTACGGAACGTGGAACTGTTGCTTGAAGTTATAAACAATAGGACATATACTTCAAGGTTTTATACTACGAGAAAGGTTATCGACCCAATCCTCATATCACCCGAATAAAGAGTTTCGTTGTAGCTAATAGTTTTGAAAATCACAGTCACACTGAAGCGTTATTTACGTAATACTAAAAATCACGATACAATTTAACGTTTTTCGACTGCCCTAATATACCAGCCCTGTCCTGTCTGTTCTGCAGTTTTATCACGATTAGCCAGCAACTTGGGAAACATTAAATGGAGGGAAACCGCTTACTAAACTATGGAACTAATTCTAACACTAAACCCAAAGCCATAATCTTTATTTTAGTGTGTGGTTTCTCTCTTTCGCTTCTTTTAGTTTTTCCCGACACTTTTTATTGCCAGTCTAGTTAGCTCCACGGGAGACACCGACAAAATCATTAACTTATCTGTCGACCACTAAGTTCCAGCCGTATTCTATGGTTCCAGCATAGGTCTGCAGCTTAAACGATTGCCCACTGCGCACAGTATACGGCATTCCACACGCTTATTCGACCGGATCAACAGACCACGGTTTCTGAATATCTTCGTTTGTGCATATAGCATTATTTTATTTGCATATATCGCTTTTGCAAAGCGTTTATCATTTTATTTAGTCTAAAACATTTATATCATTTTTGAATGACAACAGTTCGTTTTGCTTCTTTCCCTGATCCTGTTTTTGCGATTTGTTCCTGTTTATTACTGGGGGAAAATAAATTAAATAAACCAAATGCAACTCAATAAAACAGCTTCATTTGTGCATATAGCAGTATTCTACTTACATACATATTGATTGCGACATGTTTATTCATATTTCAGTCTAAAATATTTATATTCTTTTTTAATGACGTGTTTTAACGACTGTAGGCTACGTTTTTCCGTATTTCCCCGTACCTGTTTTTGTAATTTGTTTTGATTGTAGGGCAAAAATAAAAACTAAAATGCGACTGCGCTAATTATTTTAACGCTGCGTCTGTAATCATCAGGTCTTATCTAAATCATTTAACACCAGCCCATAATGCTAACTATGCTGATGATAGCGCTAACTGTAGACTGGAAAGACTTTATCCTTTTATCCGGGCACAATAATTATTAGATCAATAATTGTTTTCGGGGACGTATGTCTTACATAAAATATTGCTTAGCGTTTTATCGCCATTTAGCCACACAGAAAACATGTTTATTGTGTATTCTTATTTAACCACGTGGGTGGAAGGGCTAAGAGAGTTACAACAGAATATAGCATGTCCACCTACCGGTTACCAGACCCAGTAGGTTGTATACGATCAAACAGAAATGACGTAATTTGGCGATTGTTTGTGTTATAATATAAATATGGCCATGGTATTCTATCGTAATACATTGCTATAGGTTTTGTTCTACCCGCATTAATTTACTGAGTTGATAAAAAATGACGTAAGATTTAAGATAGAAATGAGTGTTTTGTAGAAATAAAAACTGACACACCATCGGCTATTTAGTCCTTTAATCCAAGATCAATTCGACTGCTGGACAGACGCTCTATCTTTCAGCTAACTGAAAATAAATGGTAATATTGCTTCAATATTAAAAAGTGCATACATCTCCAACTACAATTTGTTAAAAATAAAATAAATGTAAAGTGGAATTTGTGATAGAAGGTTAACGCTTATATGTATCATATGAGACTTGGCATATTGTACTACTCTGGGGTAAAGAAGTCAAATAACGGATATTACCCGGATAAACACCTTATAACAGGTACATTGTTCGATATCTCGGATTGAAACAAAAAAATGTGTTTCAAAATAAAAAAAAATTTAGAAGTAAAAGATGTAAGGCGAAACTGAATATGGAGTTTAAACAACCTAGTAGTTCCCAGATCTCACCTGATTTATAAAATTACGACGCAGCAAGGATTTACTCTTACCACGTGTATAAATTATATGAATAATCAGATCAACACAAATCCAAAGTAAATATCAAGATATTTGAAAAATCTATAAAAGTCTCCAATCTCCTGAAATATACGGTTGTGTGGTCGAATGGTTTAACGCGACCGATTTATATACCGATACAAAACGGTCTTAGGGACAAGTGGGTACATGGATTAAAAACTAAACCCGATAAAAATCTGAAAACGGTCGCTTTATGGAAATTGAACTGTTTTTATAACTATACAAACAATATCGATGATAAAATTAAATTATTAAGGGGGTTTACCGAAACCAAGTTTAAATTTCAAAACAATTTAACCCGTGTTGCTAAGGTATAATTTGCAAAACTTTAATTTAAACTACATTATTTAATCATAAAATAAATGTTTTTTATTGGCACATACTACTTAATGTAACACTAATATTAAAAAACTATAAAAATATATGTTTTTCATTTCTAAACTAACAAATGAAATATAAAATCAAAGTATGGCGTAGATTTTCAAAATCTACCTACTTAGCTCGGGTTAGATCATTTAGATTTGTTTTGCTTTTGAGTAAATCAACCCCAGCAGTCCAGCAGACCAGCACGCTATATTTTAAAACTTTTTTAATAAAAGTACAATAGTGGTCGTCTTTGGAATTCAGTAGGCCATGTCGTGTGATTTCACAGTCTAAAGCGATGTTGCCTACAACGTTTTTTGCTGTAATTCTTGCGGGGTGGTCGATATTTCATTTGCTTCACAACTTTGTAATTGTAAGTAACGTGAATTATGAATAATGGAAATCTGTAAATTATTCTTTATACTACTGGTGCTGATTTGGATAAAAAATTACAGTTGCATTAAGAAGTATGACACCATATAATTTAAGATATTAATGTTTATCCCTTTGAATGAGAAAAGGCAAGGGTCTTTATTACACAGACGATTATCAGATTACCTTTTGCTCACCGTTGGGTTACCAGATCTATTGCAGTGTGTTGTGTATAATTTAGACATTCAGTTATGTTTTAGTAGAACCTACATTAATTCACTGGGTTTAGAAAATGTTAGCTAAGTTCCTTGCACAAGAACACAACCCCACAACTAAGCTATTCATTAAGTGTAGTGGTTTTCTGCATTTTTTCATTTAAATTCCCAGCATGGAAAAAGTATGGCAATTACATGGCATATCTATCTGGTTGCACCCACATTCTTTTTAAAAAATACATTATTTTATCCATTTTAAACTAATCAAAAAATGCACAATGTAAAGGGTGGTACAAACACCACCCGGCACCATTACAAATCCAAATATCTTATCTCCAAGAGGTATATTTCCCACCAATATTTTTATCCTTTTTAAACTAATTAAAAATGTTAGTGTACAATCTAAATAGCTTTTTTATCGCACTACATGCATCCCTATTAAAAAGTTCGTTTTCTGTGCGCCGGATTTTTGCGCCAACATTTTGTAACCTAAATTTTGCGCCACGCCAGCAATACTAATTTGCGCCACCACAAACGAAGTTGCATAATTTTCAATTAAAACTTTGAAATATAAAGCTTAAAGTATAAAAAATACTGACATAAATGAAAGGAGATATAACCCACGCCACACCAGCATGGTTTTTGGAGTTTTCTGCGCCAATACCCGAAAAAGTAGTACATGTGCCACGCCAGATATATCCGGCGCATCATACACACTTTCCAGTAGGGACATGCATCTTTGCCGATCACAAACTTGTCAAAATCTGCCACACTTGTTATATTTACTCATATTTTCCATGCTTTTTATGCTGGCCGGTTAGTAGCATTTTGTTTTAAATTAATGTTTTTTGCCACCCAGAGCAACGATTACCTTGGGCCAATAGTTGACAGATTCCTTGAAAAAAACAACATTTTCATCACGCCACTGCAGATCCGATATTTCTCACGGAAATTCAACCGATTCTTGGCTCATTTTGGCAGGTGGCGCCACTTGAAAGGATGGTTTGATGCAGGTACCAGGAAAATATTTAGTCTGGCTAAATAGCTCAGTAGAAAAGTATTGAAAGCTTACTAGAAAAATATTTGATTATAGTCCAGCTGAATAGACAGATCGGTTAGTGTGTCACTTTTCAACTAAAAGAGGGTGCAGCTATGAAACTGGTTGCTACCTATTCAGTTGTGTCTTTGGGCAAGGCACATGGTTGACATCGCCTCAACCCAGTGGATTAACCGACAGTGGACACAAAGTATTGTTTGTGTAACATTGTTGCAGAAAATATCATTATATAATCCTGTGAAGCCTATACAAAACCATAACAGCAAATTAATATCTTGTTTTTGATTTTTTAAACAATAATGTGTCAATAAAACTTAATGTGCAGTTTTATTTTGCCAGTTTCAATAGTGCATATATGTTTTTTTACTCCTTATTACTACAGTTGACAAAATAAAAAACATTTTTTTTACAAAAATGTTTAGCGTCTATTTGTTCCAAAACGTATATTAAAGAACATGCAATTTTAAAGTTGGAAATTGCCTTTAATGAAGGATATGTAAAATAAGAGATTTTATCCTGCAGAATTATGCTGTAATTTAGGCTATAAGCGTGTATACTTTGACAAAGATAAATTGCCTTTATGTTTCATCAATACCTCCGAGAAACGTTTAAAAACCTGGCTTGTTTTGCTTACAGGTATATTATTTGGAGCCATCGCTATGCTTGGTTCAACTATCTTGCTTTTTCACACTTTGGTGAGAAGTGTAATCGACCTGAATATCTTCTTTGTCCAGCCGAGCGCCCCTTCCACTCCGGTATGTTGGTGTTATGACTAGGGGTCATAGGCGCCAAGTTAGCGGGTGCTTAGGTGCCCCAAACTCGATGCCTATGCTAGTGATGTCTATTCCAGAATCAAGATCCGAATACCAAGAAATTTTGATTTATTTTTTTGATTCTAGTATTGGAAATTAAATGCTCGTAATACAACAAAATGAGTTTTATTTCTATGATTTTGATTCTAATTAAAAATTACATATGTAACAAAATGAATTTTATTTCTATAATATTTGATTCTAATTAAAAATTATAAATATGATCAATCATACATGCAATTCTATTTTTATTATTCAAATTATAAAAATATTTTTTTCTTGCTCTGAAAGTCTATTTGAGAGCAGTTCAAAATTCTAGATTTAAAATTACTGATCCTAGAATAATTGTAATACCAAACTGATTCGTAAAATCCCTACGTATGACCTTTGGAGATAAACGTGTTTCATTCAACCTGTTGGGCTGTGGTTTGACACGTCATAAACCTTATAGTTCGAATCACACTCTGTCCAGTAAATTGTTCTTGTGGGCTTAAGAATGAATGTTGCCTCCTTCAGGTCATATTAAATAGGTACAAATACTTAAAATGGAAATTTGATCGTTTTTGCCGAAGTGTTGTCAGGGTAGGTACTTTCTACGGCAGAACCAAAACTGGTTTTAAGGATAACTAAAAAATGTGTCTTTAAATACACCACATGACCAAGCAATATGTGTGCAAAAGGACTCTTTTGTAGTGTTAATTAAAAAAAGACATCATACCCACAAGATAGCATGTCTTAACCCTTTAACTGCCGGCTGTTTTTCAGTTCATTTTTCGGCTAAGTAACCTTAGGTTAGAAGCTTCTGTACCCAAAACTATTGATGTAAGCATGATATGATCAACAGAAAAGTTGTTCAGTAATAAATTTTCTTTTTATTTGCATTAATAAAATTTCGATGATGTCATACATTCTGCAATGACGTCATGTGTTACTATTTAGATCAACAAAAACTATCTTTTTTTCTCATTTACAAACAAAACAGTATGTAGCAAAGTTATTTATGATTATCTTTGGAACATTTTTGTACTACTCTTTTTGTGATGACGTCACAACTTGACTGATGACGTCGTAATACGCAAATCGAAAAACAAAAATTTTTTTACACTTGCCCAATAAAACACAAACACATAGCCACAGCAAAACAAAACTGATGCAAAACATCTTCAAAAAGGTTCTTCATCGCTAGAACTACTCAAAAATGAAGCACAACTGCTTTCAGAATCATTATCAGCTAATAAAAGGACAGATTCTTCTGTTTTTACCCTCCATAAGCTCAAAAAATAGCCTAATCCAAAATGTACAAGCCAAAAACGAATGGATTGTATTCAAACTAACCAAGCAAACCATGACGACAATAGATGAAAACTAATCGGGGACTAAAACCAAAATTAAAACTAATTAAAACAACCAAAACCACACATATATATATCATTTTTAAAACGCAAATAACTAAAAAATATCAAATGCAAACCTATATATCATCTTATATTGGCAAACGCAGAAATTATTCAGCTCTCCAGCGCCATCTCACTGATCAAAATCGGCCGTATACTTTTCTACTTATGTAATTTTCGGCGCTGTCGACTTGAGTCGACAGCAGCAGTTAAAGGGTTAAACATGTGCTGTAAGTAAGAATTAGTAACATAATTATTCAACGCGTCAATCAATTGGTGCCAATATTTGGTGTCAACTCTGACCATAGAAACTGTAATTAGATGAGTATCTATGCAATAACTTTGGGTCCAATATTTAGTGGCAACTGTTGCAATGGAAATACCGTAATCTAATTGCCGTGTTGATCCAAGTGACATATATAAGTATCCTGTGCTGTCTGTGCTGATATGCATTTTTTCTTCAATACCGCAGTCCAGTGAACATAATAATGTAATAACAACATCTACTGCCAGGTTCTTACTGTGATCGTTCCTGGTGTGAATCTACCGATCAACGACATTTGGTATTTGCTTGCTTCTATTCTGCTGAGTGGAATCCTGCATGAGTTGGGTCATGCAGTAGCAGCTACAAGGTATGTGGTGGACATACATACAGGGTATATGGTGAAATAGTTAATTCATACATACAGGGTATATGGTGGGATAGTTTGTTCATACATACAGGGTATATGGTGAAATAGTTAATTCATACATACAGGGTATATGGTGGGGTAGTTTGTTCATACATACAGGGTATATGGTGAAATAGTTTGTTTATACATACAGGGTATATGGTGGGATAGTTTGTTCATAAATACAGGGTATATGGTGGGATATATTGTTCATACATACAGGGTATATGGTGGGGTAGTTTGTTCATACATACAGGGTATAT
>CH002794.1:165301-188077 GCA_000149265.1 Ciona savignyi
CATTGTAATGGCTAAATAGTACTCTATTTCAAAGTTAATAAGAATATATACGTCTGTTAAAACACTTGAAATCCCTTTTTCTTTGATATTGGCTGATTGTTAGCAGACCTAAATCACTTCGTCCGGCCCGTTGGTCTACGGGTATGTGCGTCGCCTTTCATTGGAAAGGTTGCAGGTGCGAAACTGGTCGCTAGCTAGTCGGTTGTGTCCTTGGGTAAGACACTTTACGGACATTGCCTGAACCCAGCGGATTAATGGGTTCTACCAAATTGAAGGAACGTGTCTATCATATACAACACACTGCAATAGCTCCGGTAACCCGGCCATGGGCGCGAGGTGATCTGACGATTCCCTGTGTGTTAACCCCCTTGGTTTTCCCATTCACGGGGATAAAGATAAATATCCTATCCCACTTCAGTAATTCTTTTTCAGTCATTCCTGGACTTGTACTTCGGCCAGAACTCTGAGTTTGAGATCTTGAAAACTCGCCTCACTAATATAGTGCTCTGTTCTGGCACCTTGCTTATTGTATTGAATATCGTGTTCGGCTTTATAAACGTGTTGGTCAAATGATGGAGGAATACTGGTGCGACCAGTTAGCCCAGCGTTCGGCATACAAGTCAAGAGAGAGTATCCAAGATGGTGTAAGGCAAATACGCTTTTTCGCCTATATAAATAGATCCAGAAATATTCAGTGCTTGGGGGATTTCCCAGAGGGACAACAACTTTAAATTATTTCACTGCCAGTTTAGAACTCTTTGCCAAATTTTCACTAATTTTTACTTTGTATTATGAACACGCTTTACTTTAATTCTGTATGTCGTAACTTTATAGGAATTATAGTTCGTTAACTAGATTTCAAGTATAAATTGTATCTACACAGTTTTTACAACAAATTTCAGCAATCATGTAGCGAAAAGTTGACAGAAAATCGTGAAATAAATAAAATCTGAACCCGTTTGTTGTTAAGCCAGCATTTTAAACATCACCATTCAATACTCCGTATTAGAGTTTTTCAACTAAAATTCACCAATCGTGTAGCGAAATATTAACAAGAAAGCGAAAATAAATAAAACGTGTACCAATTGTTGTTAAGCCCACATTTTATACATCACCATTCAATACTGCGTATGGTGACCAACGAAATCGTTTCGCTGTCATCGCTTTCCGAGCGAAGTTCGGTCTTGGAGGTGGTGGCCCAACGTTGGTTCGTGTTGTCAACACTTCGACGGATTTCATCCCAATCTTGGAACTGAGGTAAACTTTGTTTCCGGTCGGATTCTGTCCTGTTATTCTCCTGGAATTTTGTTTGTTTGTTGTGATTTAACACCTTGGAAAAAATAAGAAAAATAAATGACCTATACCAAAAAATAGTTAAGGAAAATACAGGCTTCATGTTTGAATAAAATACATAATTAATACCACATACTAATTTAAATATAAAAAACGGAATTTTCGACGAGGCCATTATGAACTCGAAACTCAGCTCGGTAGAAAAAATAAGCTAACCGGCCGCACTGTTTTACCATGGACACTCTATGAAAAAAGAATGTTTAATCGGTATGAGTATGTTCTGTTTATTCGTCCATATTCGATGGGTAACATTTGAGTAGGAGAGGATAGTATATTCATCTTTATCCCCGTGGATGGGAAAACCAAGGAGGTTAACACACGGGCAATCGTCAGATTACCTCGTGCCTATCGTCGGGTTATCGGAGCTATTGCAGTGTGTGGTATATGATGGACACGTTCCTTCAATTTGGTAGAACCCATTAATCCGCTAGGTTCAGGCAATGTCCGTAAAGTGCCTTGCTCAAGGACACAGCCAACTAGCTAGCGACCAGTTTCGCACTTTCAACCTTTCGATTGAAAGGCGACGCACTTAACCGTTAGACCAGGGATGTCCAACCTGCGGCCCGCGGGCCGCACTGCGGCCCACCTGAGATTTTTGTGCGGCCCGCTAGTCATTTGGACTCCAAGTAGTATTTTAAACTTTAAATCTTAGCCTAATTAAAATATATCAGTCAGCTTTTAGGGGAGCATTAAGAATCAAAATTGCAGAAAGAAACATATTGACGACAAACACTTATCCCATTGACTTTGTATTGTGGGAAAAAGTTTTTGTTTCTTTCTATGCGTGTGTTATTTGTTCCTATTTTCAAAAGTGGAATTAATGGCTTTTAATTGTTTCTTTATGTACCCATTCAGGGTTGGAATTTGAGGGATCGCGAATCGCTATTCGCGAACCGTTTTCTAAAGTTCGCGAATTACAAAATTTAATAAAATCGCGAAAATATAAATTACCGGTACTGATTTCGCGCACTTTCAATAATAAATCCTCAACACGGTAATATAACATCGTTTGCCTTTAACGTAACATTATTTATTTACCTTTCCTTTGCATTATTGGCGTATAATAAGCATTTCTATCACAACGCAACAATGGCCATTTTGCATTCATATACCTCGATTCCTTTATTTATGATTGGCGACGTGCGACACACCCCTTTTGAATTTACGCTTATTGCAAATTATCATACAGGTACTTCCTCGATTATCCGGTCTAGTCGGGACAGCGTTTCTTCAAAACCTGAACGGATAAGTAAAAAAACCGCATAATTGAATTCCTTTATTTTCACCAAAACAATGCAGCAAGAAGCAGATTCAAATGCAACAAAACTTACAGCAGGTCTATTTTATTGCCCCACAAAAGTTATTCCTCCTCTCTAATTGAAATAGTTCTGAATCTGTCTTGTTAAATAAGAGCTTTGTGAGGTTACAATGACAATTAACAAGTCTTAAGCAAAATTGTAAAGTAACACTTCATTGGGTCCAATGGACGGATAATCGAATGCCGGATAAACGAGGGACGGATAATCGAGGAAGCACTGTACTACTAATAAACGGTAGGGCCTACTGTCTGCTTTATGTAATAAAAATCTTTCTGGTTGTTTAAGGCAATTTATCATAACCAAACATGTTTTGAGCGCTTACGCGCTAAAACTATTTTCTCCTTACCAACACATTTCGCAAATCCTTTCAAAACCATTAATTCGAACCCTGCCATTTTTATTAAAATTTAAATAGGGTTCTGCGGCCCATTGAATTATTTCAAGTGACAATGCGGCCCAGTACAATAAAAAGGTTGGACATCCCTGCGTTAGACCAACGGGACCGGGTAAACGTAGAAAATGTAAGGGAATCAAGCACGATACCGTCCGGTTGGTTAATTTATTCTTTTCACCTGTTTCGAGAATCTTTTATGTTGTTCCGGTTGTTTATATCTTGTCGCATTACTGGTTGTACTCGGGCGTCGGATCGCCGAATCCTCGACCTTTCGTGAACTTTTTAACGCATAGTCGCTACGCACGTCACGAACTATAGACATCTTGCTTGTCGATGCATTTTTGTCAGAGGTGAACGAAGTTACTTTTATAAGCTGACTGCTGAAGGGCATAACCGAAGATGTTCTGCGAAGCCGGCAATTCCAACTAATGTATACTAATCCTCGGAGTATGGTATGCACTGCGCACAATACTGCAGTTGTGTGAGCATAAACTCTAACAACTGAGATGCACCCTTCGCTATAGACGGCTGAGTTTACATCTGTTCTTTGAGTTACAATATTCTGCATTGAATTTGTGGACGAATCGCTTTCGGTGGTTGGATCTAGCAGAGCGTTGTCTTCGGTGAAAGGAGTGGAATCTTGGAAGTTGTCGGCCGTGGTTGTATAGTGGAATGCACCAGTACAGTTGGTTGCAGGCAATATACAACATGACTCCGGGACCGGGAATAAGTTCGACGTCCAGTCGGTTATGTTCTGTGCCCCACAACACCCAAAGAATTCCTAAATATAGTGAAAAAATCTAAATAGTGAAAAGTTTCATGCGGGCAAGGCTAAAGGGTAGAATAAAATAAACACCACACTAAATGTAGAAAACGTACTCCAACCATGACAGAACTAGCTCTTTACAGTCCTTAAATTTAACCCAAGCCTTCATTTGGTATACAGCAGTGGTTCCCAACCTTTTTCCACCCACGTACCATTTCGAGGTTTTATGCAGTGCTCCGCGTACCACCTACATAAGTTACGCGCGCCGAAGGCGGTTAAAAAATGTTTTCACCATTTATGACGTCATAATCACGTATTTGACCTATGCGAGGTGTAATAACAAATTCTATTAAACTAGGCATTATCTGCCAGGGTTGATGGGATAGATGCATGGAATTGTTTTTTTACCACCAGTCACAAGAAAAACAACATAATGAAATAACAACAAAAGTCAACTCCTCTCGGTCGAAAAAACCAACAGAATCTACTTGCGTACCACCTGTAAGCGCGTACCACAGGTTGGGAACCACTGGCATAGGCCTACAGTTACCCATTCTCTTTCCCTTACCTGATAAATTTCAATGCTGGAAGACGACGTTGTATCTGCGTTTTCCACTGCTTGATCCATGTAAGCGTTGATGTTAAACGCGATAAATTCGTCGCCAAACATGCAAAGACTCGCAACTATAAGGCAGACCAAAACTTCGGCACAAAACGTCACATGAACAAATATTTTGAATTTTCTTCGTCCGCCATATCCGTGTTTTATTGGCATTGCGTTCCAACATTCGAACATAGCCTGCAGTGTTTAGCTTGTTAACTTCATTATCAGGCGGAATACCTATCGGTAAGTGTGTTGTTTTTGACTCATAGAGTCGTTGGATCGAAACCTAGCTTTGTTGGCTATGTCCTTGGTAGAAAATTTTAAAGGACATCTCCCGGGCCCAGTTAGTTAATAACTTATCTAAAACGAGAAAGTCTGACCTTGCCCTTGTGATAACACTCCTGTGTGTTTATATGTACGGTAATAAAACACAAATAATCTATATATGGCGCCACCTAGGCAGCGGATGGTTTTGATCTAACAACTTCTCGGCTGCCTTCAGAGCGCAGACCATTTACCGATTGAGCTAAAGCCGAAACTTCCACTTTATTTTAGGCAAGACGGGGTACGTTGTCTGAATTGAGTAAGGGATATACATTTTTCCTTTATTCTTACACTTACTAAATGGAATGTCAATGCAGATCCAGATATGATAAGAGCAGTCGGGGAAAGTCGCCGAAGAAAGGCGGCGTCTTCGAAAACTGTGGCTATGGTCAGTACATTTTCTGTGACGTAGTCAACTCCAAGGTAACCAGCAAAGTAAAGTTTGGAAACGACGCCCCAAACTATCTCCGCAGCAGCAATTATCAATGTGGTTGTGCTTAAAATGATTTGTACGACAGTACAGCACTGCTGAAATGGTAAAGATGGGTCTGAAGTAGTACTGCGAAATGCTAAATCAGATTCTAAAAAGATTTTCAAAGATAAGAATAGCCTATTACAACTGATGCTGGTGGATAGGCATATGTTAATTGCGGTAGACGCCAGACTCCTTTAATATGGCGACGACCTAAACAAGTAGCCTACAGGTTTGTGGTCGATCTTAAATTTGGTTATACTCCCGTGGCTGTGGCTGTGTACCTGGGCAACAGTACTTTGCCCTGATTTACTTGACCTAAATGACAATTGTATTGGGCTTTCCAAGGTAAATAAAGCATATATAAAATGGATGGTTTAAAAATCGTAACACCAAGTAACTCGTGTTACAAGTTTATAACGACTGACGTTATTTTGCGACGGAATAGTAATAAGACTTGCTGCAGAACCGTACAGCATACTTTAAGAGACAAACTAGAAAACAGCATTCAAAACTTGTTTTAGCGTAAATATATTGACCTGTCTTTTTAGAAAAGCAACAAAATTACTCACCGGTGAATATGGGCAATTTTCTTTTTCCATTGGCTACCAATTTTAATTCGTTAAAAAAGATGAATTCTGAAAGAAAGATAAATATAGCTAGGCTGGTAATTTTAACAGCGGTCAAATATGATTTGTTTTGTACATTTTATTATGACGTAACAACCTTTAATATTTTATAGGTTTCTGAAGCGCCTAGTCTTAGTTAGATGTCGCTTTATGTACGGTAGTTATTAATTTACAAAATGAATTTAATGCATCGTTGCGGCATATTTAAAAATATTCCATTCGATGCTGTTAAATACTGAATGGGAGGAAAGTTTGCCTTAAATTTGCGGTCATAGTATTTAAGGAAAATAATTCGAACGAATGCATCTTGTCGGCAAGCACTTTAACCCGATTGACCTAGATTATGATCGAAATGCTGTTAAATTTTAACACTGCTTTTTCTATATAAAATATAAGCTACGAAATAATGTTATATATGTATGTTGTATAAAGAACATTAAAGGATGACTAAATTTACCAAATAAAATTGATAGTTAATTTGAAATCCTACAGCGCTTACTCGGGTTAAAATACTTAAACACACTGTTTAATTTGCGCACGTGAATAAGTTAAAGTTTTGACCTATTTTTAAATTCAGATTCGTTTTTTTAATACAGTGAATAATAGATAATACAACATCTGTATATGGTCACTATCGCACGGACTATTATTTACCAATATAGCAGCTGAAGCTTTTTGAAGCTTAGTTAAATTACACTGATGGGAAACGCACATGCTGCTTCATGGGGCTGGTCGTCTGCTAAAGATACAGGTAGGATATGACTGGTGCCTCTAAATACTACAGGAGCGCTTGGATCACTTAGATTGCTATGGAAAGTAATTTTAACCCTGTTCCAAACACTAATCTCAACCTCAGAACTAACTTTAACCCCAACCCTAACATTAATATCATGGCTTTTGTAATTACGAAGTATAGTAAGCGATCCATGCAATCCAAGTGCTTCATGCGATCCAAGCGGTCCTGTAGTATTTAAAGGTACCGGGATATGACAAGTTCTATGTATATGATCGTGTGGTTACTGCTGCGATTTGCTTGTTAATTTTTAACATCTTCATTTTAAATTGTTGCTTGTTTAAAACCAGACCTCTGCTATATCAGTAATCTGAATCTATTATATAAATGTGTTTTGTACTAGAACGTGTTGCACTAGCTAGACTTCATTAAACTGCGGGAGCGGGGCAGGATAACACACTCTTTTGTGGAACAATGGGGCGGGACAACACATTATTCTACGGAATAGTGGAAAGAGGGGTGTATGGGTGTTTTTATCATTAAATATGAGCTGGACGGGGTAAGGGTATATCATGAAGTGGATGGGTTATCCCGCTCAAGTTGATGACAAAATTTATTTTTCTCCGTCATGATATACCCCGTCCTGCTCAAGTTAATGATGAAATTACCCGTCCCACTCAAGTTAATGATGAAAAACCCGTCCCACTCAAGGTTATGATGAAAAACCCCTTCAGTTTTTGTTAGTTTGTTGTCCCTCCCGTCTGTTCGAAGCTTAGTAAAACCCCACTATTAGTGAAAGACCCTGTTTAAGTGCGGAATAATCAGTTGATTTTACGTTGGTTGATTTTCCGTTAACACCCGCTGTATTTCCCATTTACTTAGTTGAAGCATAAATATTTTGTCTTTTATGTTTATTTCCCATCCACAATCGAGTTTGCTGTTGCATCGTTTTGTGGATATGTCGCCACTGTTTTATTTCTTAAACCCATCCACTAAAATACTCGTCTTGATACAAAAGCAGTGGCTTTGATAAGAAATCATGCTTTCCAAGGTGATTTAACCAAAAATATTGTGACTTTCTTCTGTAAGCGAATGTTTTTTTACAAAAAGACTACAAGGATACATTTTCCATAAAATTGTCAATGGCCACCAGTTATAATATGTGCCACCTCTCTCATAATATATTACCACATTTCTCATACTGGTTGCTTTAGGTGAAGTTCCTTGCCTTAGAAGGACACAACCATATAACCAGCATCTGGTTTTAGGACAGCATTGCACTTTTAAATTCACAAATCCTATTAACTTTTGATTACTTTTTTTGTTCTAATGAAACAAATTTGATATTTATAGGTTCAGATACCACCCCTACTCCTCCATTAGACCCCCCATTACCCGAGCCCCCAAACCCCACCCCCACAATCAACCCCAGTGGATGCCCCACCCCCCTCCAACCCAACTTTGACAAATTCTGTTGGAACGTTTGAAGAGATCCACAAACCATGCAAAGGTAAGTTTGAAATGCAATCACCACAGCAATCTTTTTAAATTAATATAGGATAGGATATATTCATGTTTATCCCAGTGATGGAAAAACCAAAGTGGTAACACATGGGCAATCATCAAATCACCTCGCGCCCACCGTCAAGTTACTGCGGCTATTGTAGTATATTGTATATGAATGTCCATTAAGTGCCTTGCCCAAGGACACAACCGACCAGCTAGCGACCAGTTTCGAACCTGCAACCTTTCGGTTGAAAGGCATTGCAATAAACCACCAGACTAACCGGTCGGACTTGCTTAAGTCTGAATTAAAAACGAATAAAAAAGTGTTAAAACACAAATTGTGTTAAATTTGTTTGAAAACCGAGGTTTTAAAGTGGACCTCTGATCAACACATTTGAACAAAATAGAGTTTGGTTGATAACCAGCTGTTTGTTTGTCTTGTCATTAAATAATCATATTTCCTGGACAACCTAGCCTGTTGTTACAACTTTAATTTTCACAGATATCTCCCTCCAACCCTTCGAGGGTCTCAGGTTCATGGTAAACAAAGGCCTCAGTTCACATTTCCAGGTTTGATTTAATGTTGTTTTTTCAAAAAATTAAAAAATTTAAAAAAAAATTAAAAATTATAAAAAAAATTTAATTAAAAAATGTTAAAATAAAAAAAGATTTAAAATTAATCCAAATTTGTCATCCACCAGGCCCAGCATACGGTCCATTTAAACAATGAAGGATCTTCATATAAATTTGGTTCAACTTACGTTGGATCTAAACAACCAAGCCCAACTGAGGTAAATCAACAAGATTCTTTCTTAATGCTTTGTTTAAAGTCCAAAATGATTCAAGCCAAATGAACAAGATTTTTATCTTTATTGTGCAGATCACTTTTTTTCCAAATTTTAAAATGTAACTCCTTTTTTTTGGATTTCTGGAAAATTTAATTTCTGCAAAAGAGTTTTTTGTAAGTAATTAGTAATTAATAGGGCTGCGTATTAACGGTTAATTTGAAAAACGGTTAACTGATGTAACAATAATCGGTTAACCGTTAACCGATTTTTTTTAGGCTACTGTCAAATCGGCACCGTTTTTGGCAAAGAAATTTATAGGTCGGGCAGCCGTTCGTCGATACATAGCGTTCGCCGAGTAAACAGTTTCGCCCAGCTCTATGCATAGCATTGAAGCAAACTACAGTTGTCAGACAGGTATTTCACGTCAGAAAAGCGTGCGTTTTACCAACCAACGAACAGATAAGAGTTTAAAAAAAGAATTGTTAAAAAACGGTTAAACGGTTAAAATTTGACGTGACGGTTAACCATAAAAAGTTAAAAGTTACCATAAAAGTTAAAAGTTACCATAAAAGTTAATTTTTCGCACCCCTAGTAATTACCCAATAATTTCATCCTAAAAGCTCTTTTAAATTAAAAGGTTTTAGTGCACGCCATAATATTGGTTATCTGATACTGCATGTTTAACACAACCATCTCCAGGCTTATCCAGTTATGATTGGCGAAATGAGTAACGAAGGAAACCTTCAAGCCCAGTTCATCCATCAGTGTACATCCAGGTTTAAAGCAAAGTGTATTGCCCAGGTAACATCATTTTATCTCTCTGCATTTACTTGAGCTTCACTAATCGACAACGGGCGGGGGGGGGGACAACACACTATTCTGCAGGACAGTAGGAAGAGGGACGAATGTTTTTTTTCGTCATTAACAAGAGCGGAATGGGGTAAGGGACTAATGAATGAGTCGGGTTATATAATAATATACCCTTACCCCCCCGTCCAGCTCATGTAAGCGACGAAACAACCTGTCCCCCTAATGATATATGTGTGTTGTCCACCCCGCGCCTGTCCTGAGATTAGTGAAGTCCATTTTCTTCATTTTTGTTATAGTTCGGTCCAGTCAGGTCATTTCTAGCTTGTTAATAATCAATTGATTAAAACCATTCGGTTATATTAACCCAAGTGGATAGACATTGCCTGAATCCAGTAATTCATGGGCTAAATAAAAACTAGCAATGTTTAACAATGTATCGAAGATCGTAAATATATAATGGAAAAATGAACTGGAACATTTTTTAAAAAATATACCGACGCGGATGTAAACAAGTTCTGCTTGTTGAAAGGTTATAGGTCCATTACAAACTACTGGCAGTATTTGTTAGTCTAATGCAATAACTAAGGTAATTACCAGTGGGTTTAATCTAACAATTAACATGTTGTAATGTCCTTGGTTGATTGACCCATAGGGATAAACACAAGTATCGCAATTCGTAAATTGCACCAAAGTTAGCAACTCATTCGTAGATAAAAATCGCTTTATTTTAATATTACAGAGATTGGTTTTATTATTTTATTTGCTGTCATATTTCGATGTTCGATTTGTTGCAAAACATTATCATGTTTGATTTACCAATGTTTCGTCATAAGTAAAGGTAACTAACAAGTTAACAACTGTTGTCTCAACCACCAAGATTGTACCCTAGCATGTATTAGCTAGCCTAGCATGTATTTGCTACCCTAGCATGTATTTGCTAACCTATGTAATGTTTAATTCAGGGGTTCCAGGGGGTACAAATGGCACCTTTTCTTTGTGAATTTCCTGACACCATTAAATTTGAACTGAAATTTTAATAAAAATAAAATAATAATTATTAAACTTTAAATCAAACCTAAAACCTACTGTATCCAATATATTTTACTCTGCTGACTCATGAATGCACCCCCTCAAAAATAGAAATATGTCTATTTTTGGTACTTAGGGATGTGTAGTATTTGTACATGACTAAGCAAGAATAAGGATGAATTATATATATTTATTAAGCCAGATCCGGGATATATTATGTGGTCTATATATAGGTAACAAATATAGAAGTAAAACAGGAAAACCTGTAAGAAAATGGGGAAAAATAGCTGTTTTATTTATGGCACTAAAGAAATATTTAATAAAAAAATTACCCACAATTTTTGTATGGGCCCTGTTTTGGCTTTCTTTATTTGGCAATTTGAACACAAGAACTGATTAATTTACTTATTTACTGCAGACTCAAGGTTCCAAACTCCAGTCAGTACAAATAGGAGGAGATGTTGTTTTTAAAGATTCCACCATTTCATTCGTATGCGCTGATCCTGATCTGTTGAATGGATCAGGTAATTCCCCCTTTATACATTCACAATATTAGACACTTGAGTTGTTTGCTGTTTCATTGTTTCATAGCTTAGTGGTTTAGTGCACGGCCATTTAGCCGAAGGGTTGCAGGTTCGAAATTGTCGCTAGGTAGCTAGTCGGTTGTGTCCTTAGGCAAGGCACTTAACGGACATTGCCTGGATCCAATGGATTGATGAGTTTACCGAAACTAAAGTATTCTCGACAATGGGCGCGAGATAAACTGACGATTGCCTGTGTAATAACGTCATTGGGTTTTTCCAATCACGAGAATAAACATAAATATTCTAGCCTATCTTATAAACGCACAGTACACAAAACATAACATACTCTGCTACAAACATGAATATCCTATCTCATAGTTTAAAGCTGTTGGGCAAAACAAAAGACTAAACTATCAACAAATAAACTTGAAAATAGATGAAATTGTGAAACGGCTCAAAATGAAAATTATTTAACGAACAATTCATCCACCAATTCATTTAAGTAATTTACAAACAATCCATCCACCTTACTATCTCCACAGGGATGTTGATACTGCATTACCTCCAAGGCATCACCCCCAAACTTGCCATCGGCTCCGAACTTCTGTATCAACGTGGGGCGGCAAGGCAGCAAGCCATCGTAACTGTGGCAGGAAGATATAAAAGTAAGTGCAACCCTCCGGCTGAAGGGCGGTGCATTTACCCACCATGCTATTCAGACATACTATTACTATTAGCAAGTCTTTAGGTGGTTGCTTTGCATACTAATGTTGAGGTCGCTAACCAACACATCCATACAAATTTCTTCGACTTTGAATAGATTTAAGTCAAGCCCCCACATCCCTTCAGCTGAAAGGTGATGCGCAACCTACCATGCATCAGACTATTATTAAGAATTTACAAGTTTTACTTTGCTGATGCAAACTTCCCAACCAACGCACTTATTTGACCTTCCATTCCAGCGGACACATGGCAAGCAGCCGGCACGCTAGCTATGGGAGGAATCCACGCCAGTTTCTACCGAAAAGCGAATGAAAACGTTCAAGTTGGAGTAGAATTAGAAGCCTCTTTGAAGAACAAGGAAAGCGTGACAACGTTCGCGTACCAGATGGATTTACCAAAAATGAATCTTATGTTTAAAGGTGGGTTTTTTAATTGTATTTTTGCCTCCTTTTATTCATGTGTAACTAAGTTACATTTGAGATCTATCTAGCAATAGGTTGTCTAGATTTCAGAAGCAAGATTTAAATTAAGTTATTTAGAATTTTTTAATTTTACCTATTCGAAATTATCGCTTTTTGGGAGTAAATAGGTATTATGGATGAATTTATTGCCAAATCAACAACAGAATTTTAATCACAATTATTTTTCACCAATGTCTAAACTAAAAACTTTAATTTTTTTCATAAATAAGGTGGTATTTAACGGTTTAAACTGTAAGTAAGTGTAAATTCTAAGCACACATAAAACTCTTTAAGATTTTCAAAAACATCTACGTATGAGGCGTGTATTGGTGTTACCGTGTATTTTGTATCGACTTTATATAAATATTAGTCTAATCTTTTCCATCCCTTCCTAGGAATGCTAACATCGGAATGGACGATCGGTAGCTCATTAGAGAAGAGATTACAACCTCTCCCTATCACACTTAACTTAACCGGTACCTACAATATCAAGAAAGACAAAGTCGCCGTGGGCATTGGTGCCATGCTGGGTTGAAACCCTCGATCATAGGCTATTTCAAGCAACTCTACCAAAGGTCTATCCATACGTCTCCCGTCCTTTTAGATTCTAATAATTTTAGTTGAAATAACTACACCGTGTCGGTTGTTTCCCGCTGTACCCGCGCTAGTACATTTTATAACGGTATTTTTGTTTGGAAACGTAGGTTAAATTATTCTAGGGTTTATCGAAGCGCAATGTTGAATCCATATTCATATACTAAGCTGCTGCAACACTGTTTGGCGCTTATTAATTCCTACACTATCTTTGGCATTTTCAATAAAAATAAATTTCAACTGTTTGTACTTGTTGGTGGGTTCGGATGTTTATGTTTTCTGCTGTAAATGGGAAAACGCGGGAGAGTTATCACACGGGTAATGGCCAGATCACTTCACACCATCCGTCGGGTTGCCGGTAGTGTGTGGTGTGTGATTGAAACGTTTCTTGAAATGTAGTAACTCATTAAGCCACTTGGTTCAGATGATGTCCGTTTCACTTAGTATTTTACCGACTCCGGTCAGTTTCAAAGTATGAACCTTTTTTATGAAGGGCGATGCACTTACCCACCAAACTATTCGTTACGTGTAATTTTATAATATAAAGTTTAGGTTAATCACTTACTAGTATAGGAAACACGTCAAGACTATCTCAACCGAACAGTGTAGAAAAGAAACCTACCACTAACTGGTCGGTTATGCTCCTAGGCGTTATCTTACTTAAATATTACTAAATCATCTCACTATTTTTCAAACGAAACCAATGTATTTGTGGTTAGATTTTTCTTTTCAGTGTCAGAAAATACGCGATGTTTCTAGAACATTCGAGCTCATTAGATTTTAGGTCTTAGATCTTACCACCTCAATGCAAGTACTGCAAGTGTTTATTTATTCAACGAAAAGCATCCGAAGCAGGACGCCTGAGTGAAAAGCAAAAGTAGCAAAAAAGCAGTCGCCACAATCGTTCAAAAGCGACAACGAATGTAAAACGTATAAACAACGATTTGTTGAGGATAAATAGTCACGCCGGGTGAGGATAAATAGTCACGTAAATAGTCACGCCGGATACCTGATGGGCGGAACCGCACAATAGCAGCAACGCAGGGTTCACACACAAGGCAGCGATGAAGAAAGGAAAAAAACGCGGAACAAACGGAAT
The DNA here is from genome assembly GCA_000149265.1 of Ciona savignyi. Classification (NCBI taxonomy): domain Eukaryota; kingdom Metazoa; phylum Chordata; class Ascidiacea; order Phlebobranchia; family Cionidae; genus Ciona; species Ciona savignyi. The sequence continues at coordinate 179,430 of CH002794.1, forward strand.
AAAGACGGAAAACACGATTTGTATGTTCGGTGCGACTATACAGCTGTAAAAACGAGTTGCCAAGCCATTTGTAGATAAAATAAAATCAGCTTTGACATTGGCAAGGTGGCAATTTTACACAAAATTAGAAACATTTTGCCAAACTTGGCACGAGGGGGGAAACTGTTGAAATAAAATGCAATATTCCGTTGCGGATTGTTAGACTATAACCTCATTGAGGCCGTCTATGTACGCGGGCGGACGTGACGTCTTCGCTGCTTCGTAGCACGTGTCTGTTTTCGGGGTACCGGAAGTGACGATGCAGGAGACCGGACGTCGTCGGTGCTCGTGGCTTGATTGGAGCAGGACTTCGACTTTTCGTGGGGTGTTCCCGGCCGTCCCGTTCGCCCCGCCGTGCGCAGGACGGTACCGAGGTTCCGCGTCCGATTTTCGTCGCCGTTCGTGAGGGAGTTTGGTGTCGGAGAGTTTGCGGTTCTGGGCCGCCATTGTCTTCTGACAAGCGTCGCTCATTTTACGGTGGTGGGAGGTCGGAGAGTCGATGATGTCGTTGGCGGGAACTGGAGGCGATGGTACCCGCGGCCGAGATGAGAGGCGGTCGGTCATCGGATCTTGAGGCCCACTGAAGAAAGCGTATGGAATGTCGTTGTGGCGGTCACTTCGAGAGAGTAGCGAGTTGGTGGAGCCAGCAAGGTCGTCCAGACTCTTCTGAGCTGTGAGTGAGGCGCCGAAATGCGGGGATGCAGGGTCGACCATTATTTCAACTTGGTCAGCTAAATCTTTTGCGTCATGCAGCGACTTATGGCGATGATGCCGTTTTCCGCTCGACTTTTGCCGGTGGCGGTTGCCGCTTTGGTGCAGGCCGGTTTCCGTACTTGCGCTCCGGTGCATGCGTCCGCCGACGCCATCTTGGTCACGTGACGATCGTTTCCGGTGTCTGTGACGTCGAGATTTGTCGTCATTTCCGTCTCTGCTTCTCCGACTACTTCGTGCAGTGGAAGACTGGTTGCTGTGGTCAGTCGATGATAAACTGGAAGAAAGGAGGAAATTACAATTTATTTGTAAAGCGAAGATCTTGTTTTAAGCTTGTGATATGTGAATGTTCGGATCGACCTATTAGCTCGCTAGAGCATCAATAAAAGTAGTAAGATCGAAACCAGCCGCTAGTGAGTCGAGTAGACACAAGTCTCTTGAGATATCTTGTTTAAACCAAGGGGTTTAATAAGTTATAACCTGTCGATAACCTGACTATAGGAACGGGTTATTCTGACGGTTGCCAGTGTTATAACACATTTCTCTTCCCTTTCCCATTCAAGAAATAAACATTGTTTTAACCTAATATGGGCTCTATTATACATGTTTTATGTGGGCTATAAAGCTATACATACTTGTGTTTTCGGGGTATTGTGTGCGTGTCGTCGTAATATGTCTTTGAGCTTCGCAGTTGTGTGGGCGGTACGTCCTTTCGTGCTGTCACGTGGCTGAACGCTGACGTTTCGCTCGACGAAATATACGACAGTGCGTCATGTGACCTACTATGCTTGAGCGCGCCCGGTTGGGGAATCCCCTCAGAGGACGACTCCCGGACATGGGCGATTTTCAATGGCAAAGTGTCCGAGTTTAATATGACCTTGCCGGGGGTCACCACTTCAGGGAGCGGCCTCGGTTCGGTTATGACGTCATTGGTGACGTCATCGATGTGTGACGTGGGCTCCGGGAAATCGAAAACTTCCTCCTTGAGAGTAAGCTCGCTGTGTGTTGTCTCTGACACACTGGGCGATTCTAGAAAGAAAGAAGGAAATTGTCAAACAAATTTAGAGAAACAGAACTTTATTAAATATAAAAAAAGATAACAAAAAACCCTTTAGTTCATTGCGAAAGATAAAAAATTAACAACACTCAACCACAGAACTAGCCATAACTTTAACCCTACCTCTAACCTAACCATAGCTCTTATTTTAAAGCGCGACTTTCGTATTTCCCATATTCTTTTTAAATTTTAAATTTCCGGGTAACTTAGAACTACAGAGAAGGTTTCACAAAATGCCTCATTTATATCCGTACCTCGTGCAACGGTGGCTCCAGCCAGCTGTTCCGTTAGATCCGATACACTCAAGCTCTTGTGCTGTGGCGCCTCCAAGTGGGCTTCGGTCACGCATATCACCCCGGCGCTAGGTGGCCCATCGAGTTCAATCGGGTCGAAATCGTCCACGAAAGCGTTGTCTGTATAATCGGGTATTAATATACCTGTTGCATTAACTGTTACATTACTACCTAGGGTGTTAATTGATACGTCGCATCTATTGTAGTTTTTTTATTGAAAACAAAATGGGTACAAAACCTATAGGTTGCAATTGTCAGATTCGTAGCGATTGCATCCCGAAGCTTTTTCATACGTGGGCAATCGTCACCTCTCACTTACAGTTGGTTACCGAAGCTATTGTATTGTATGATTTAGACGTTTCTACTAGTTCAGTCTAATAACCCCTTCGGTTCAAGGGATTTCCGCTACGTGACTTTCCCTGGGACACAGCAGAAACTCAGCGGCTGGTTTCAAACCCACATCCTGTTGACTGTTGACAGACGCTCAAACCCACAAGCACGACGGGATTTTACTAAATACCAACAACCATTGCAGGAAAGTTGTTGTTTGTTTAAGTTCTATGCGCGTGAACAAAATGTAAAACTCGATTTTTTTTCTAATTTTGTGCAGTTCTTTGTTTTTTCTTTTTCGTTTTTTTTGTGCAAGTTGAAATAGAATAAAATGCAAATCACCATTCATCTGATTACCTTGACCTACATTCAGGTTACCGGAGCTATTGCAATGTGTTGTATATGATTTAATTTTTTGCGAGGTTCAACCAAGCACTCACCTTGCATGTGTGCTGCGTCATCGTCTTCTACGTCATCATCATCGTCATCGACTTCATTTCTTTGCTTCGAGTCGCTTTCGATCCCGGAAGTGTGGGAACTCCCCCGACTAGTACTGGAGGTGTACGACTTGTACAATTTCTCGAGAAGCACTGGAAAGAATTTGCACAAGTTTTATTTGATATTCACGGAAAGGTTCGAGCCCATGATATGCTCGTTCATAAGACCGTTTTTGTATAGAATTGTTATATACAAACTCAAATGGCTAAAAGTAATATATGTAAAGGCTGTTGCGTTTTCCCAATCACGGAAAAACATCCTATTCCGATTGGTGATAAACTGTTATGAATTTCCCAAACATCGTACGACACTTGTTAACGGTGAAAACTAAATCAAGGGAAACTACCCACTAAAATAAAGACTATGACTTAAGTATTAATGTGTGGGGTTAGAGGTATGTTCCATAGTTATAGTATGCAGTTTCCCTCTTTTACCCTTTTTATCCCAAAATAACGAATAACTTTCATTATATAAATCATCGATATCGACTTACCGGACTTTGAATCGTTAGATTGGGGGCTGAGCTCTCCAGCGCCACCTATCATGCGTTCGTCAGTGGAACCACTTCCGTCGAATTCCAGATTCTTTCCGCTGATGTAGGACTCACGATACTTTCGCTTTGCTGTGAAAGGATTGGAGAATACGTAAAGGTAGCGTATAAGTAATTATAGACCTCTATATGCGGTCGGAAATAACGTGTGGCCTTCGTTTGTTCGGTATTTAAATAACGTGACATTTTCGCTTTGCTGTAAAAGGATTGGGGATTAGGTAAAGCTATTTGGTGTAAGATTTCATAATTTGCTATTATGGTCAGTTTTAGCTTGTTTCATTTATTTAATACTATTGGGGTAACAGTGTGGAGATTAGGTAAAGTTATTAAATATGTGATTTCGTTACTAGCTATTGTGGTTGATTTTATCTTGTTTTATGTATTTAACAAACCTTTTTGGGTAACATTAGAGGAAATGAGGGGAAAACTGGTAAATAAAAGAAGAATAACAAATTTTAACCCTGACCCAATACTTAACTTACCCCAGCAACTAACACTAACTTCAAAAACTAAGGTAACACCTAACCAAACGCCATAATCGCCATTTTAGTGCGCAGTTTCCCTCTTACCCTCCTTTAGCCCACACCCAACAAAAAAAGAGCAGGACGCGACGTTTAAACGGCGTTTCTTTCATCACAAAGCACAACGAGATAGCGAGTACTTCTCAAGTAGTTAAGATGAGCCCAGATAAGGAAACGATGACAACACGCAAGTGTTTGCTCATCTCCACAAAACACACATCTTGTCGGGTTTTACGGGGAAGTGCCTCGTGTCATCCGAAATAAGCTGATCGCAATATCCGAATCGGCTCACTAACGCTTTACTACAATATTACCAAGCTAACCGCTGATGTATTAGAATCGGTAAGATTATATGACTAAAAATCGGTTTAAAATTGGACACCACATCAAAACACGAAAAGTTTTAACATTTTGATAGGAAACATGTAAAAATAGATACATTTTTAAGCGAACATGTTTTAGTTAGTGTTAAAATTTAAAGTAAATTAAGTCGGTGTGTTGGCTTTAAAACTGTTTTCAACATTTCCTTTACTTTTAAGGGCTAAGTATCGAACCCATGATGGACTCGTCACGAAAACCGTGTTTTGTCTATAAAAATCGTTATATGTATCGGTCGCGTTAACCATTCGGCCAAGATAATCGCAAGTTTGCTAAACACGACGTCGGACAGGCCTAATTCGTTCCCACGATAAGATATGCGCGGTTAACACGATTCTGTCATCGTTCAGTGGCTTGGTAATCTACAGGTTCCGATACTAGAGATGTAAAACCATTCGTCACTTCGTTACGAACATGAACATTTTACGACGTGCGGTGGACGGATTGTTGATAAGAATGTCCCTTTTGCGCCCTCCCGCGAACGTTTTGTCGTGTTTATGAGGTGAAAGAATGTGCTGATTTAATGCGCTGGCCAAACTTGCATTATACGAGGTATGGTGAAAACGGATTTAGTTTGTGAATATAAAACTATACTGCGTAAAAAAGGACGCAAAGCGCATGAAGACGGATTAAAACGCACGTTTACGCGCGTGTTTTAATAAAAATACACCAGTCTGTCGGCAATAGGAAGTGTAATAATAAAACATTATACTAGGTTATAAGTGATTTTTGGCGAAACACTCTATTCTAACTATAAATTTTTTTATTTTAATAATAAGATGAACTTTACTCACTGGTTCGCCCGTCTAGTTTCCTGAGGTGTTGAACAAAGGGGGTCAAACTCATGTAGAGTGAATGAGTTTCCCTGAGTAGTCGCAGCAAATACTTTGAGCGGGTGTGGCTCCCAGTGTAGTAGGTCAAACGACGACTTACTGGAAGGTCCTCGGGGTAGATTTCAAATCGCTTTGCCTGGAACAAAGAAAATGTCAAAGATTATGTTTAAAACTCACTATAATGAACTAAAATTTCTTTTATTGAGCAGTTTCCCCTTATTTTCTTGCTCTCTCTCTATGTCTCATTTTAGTTTTTCCCTTTTAGTTATAAGATAATTATCTGGGGTAGGGTCAAAATTAGTTTCCAAAGTTTTATTGACCAATTTCCATCATTCACTACTTTTGATTTTGTCCATGGACTAAAGGAATTTTTACAAATATCGACCGATTGGTGGGCAACAAATGGTATCTAAATGATTTCCAGTAACAAACAGCAAAGAGAAATGCGTCACATATTTGGTATTTAGTTCAAAGGAACTTTCTTTTCAAGCGCAAACAGTGGTTTTCCAACCAACGCCAACAATTTTGAGCGAAAACTGCATTTATTTCAATCTGTGCAGTAAAACCGGATTGTGGTCTGCACTTAAAGCGCGCATGCCTTGAACCTATTGTTAGATCAGGCATGGGGTGTAATTAGATCTTCACCGCACAGCGCTTTCACTTTGAGTGTTATGAAGAAAAAATTCTTTTTAAAAAAAGAAATCTCTCAACTCACATTCTACAACGACTTAGTTAGAAAAAATATAAGAAATTCTCTCAAAACGCATTTTACAACGGCTTGTGAGGGAATTTGAGAAAGACTTAAACCTCAAAAGTGGTTTTCTCCTACTCCAAATATGGTCAATTGCGAAAGTACAATATCCTTTTGAAGCGGTGAAAAGAAAATGAACGGGCCCGTGTCGAAATCAGAATTACTCACAATTATGAGTTGTTAGTATGAGCGATATATTGGTCTGGACGGAGCGATTTACTCATGACCTTACAAAGTTTAAACTGCCATTAACATGACTAGGCAATAAAATCATTTGATGACGCAAGCGGTGACGTAATCGTAAAATTACGCATTGTAAAGCTAATTGTTGGATGATTATAGTGTTTGAACGTAATGCTGTATGGCGTGGAATGTAAATATTGGGGTTACGTTTTAAACCACGGATTTAAAGATTGGTTTTGTGCGTTAAATATTAAAATTTAAGCAGTTGGTGTAAAACGTTTTTTTTTTAAGATCTATGCAATTTACAAAGCGTGTTTTGTTTCGTATGCAAAGGGAGTTTTTTTCGTCAGCATTTTTTTGTAACGCGTGTTGTCGTCCGTAAGCAAAATACGTTTTCATTTGTATGCAAAGGGCGTTTTGTCCGTATTTTTTACGCGTGTTTTCGTAAGTATGCAAGAAGCGTTTTCATCCGTATGCAAAGGGCGTTTTTGTCCGTATTTTTTACGCGTGTTTTCGTCCGTATGCAAATGGCAACCACAGAAACGCACGTATTCCTACGGACACCATCACCTCCATAATGATACTTACAGCGAAGAAGAGTCGACCGACTTTATTCCACGGGAACTCGAAATCGAGAAGATGAGCTCCTTCCTCCCTCTGTAGCGCCAGGTGGTGGATGCGGATGCCCTGGTGATAAATCCCGAGGAGCACGGAAGGAGAGGACTCCTTCTTTGTCTGCGAAAAAGAAAACGGGATTTAATTAAAATATTTGGATGTTCATTTTCGTGACGATTTTTTGTGTTATTTTCAGGTACATAATTCGAAAGAAGTGTAAAACTTAATAGAAATTGCTCACTAAAATGAGGATTGTAGTATTATAATTAGCGTAAGGGTTCGTTCTGGGGCTGAGATTGGGGTTTAGGGCAGGATTAGAATTAGTTTCGATTTTAGTGAACAGTTTTCTTCTTTCCCTTATTTTAGTGTTGCCCATTATATACACAAAATTAAGCCAACACCATAATCTTTGTTCGAGTGTGCTGTTTCTCCCCCTTCCCTTATGCCGCCCAAAAACAAAGGGTTACTAAAGGTCAAGTTTTTGTATCGATCCAGCCTAATACTTGCCAGACGCTTGGCAAGAGAAAGCGACAGAAACGCATAATTGAATAGCCTTGGGAGTCAAACTGGCGAACTATCTGTCTGCTCCTTTAGCATGGAAATGGAACTAATTAGGCCGGTGGCTGGGTAGACTGGACTTTGATGGCTACAAAGGGAACTTAGAAGAAGTGTCTGGTTGTCTAATTCCAATAATGCGGTTCAGGCTTTGTAAACGCGCGATGAAGAGCAAACAAAAGAAAGATAAGTCTAGGTCGTTGTTTATCCTATAATGACCCGGCTAAGGTTACATAGGAGAGACACTCCGTATTTTAGGTTGCGGTTTCAAGCCTAGTTGGGCGCTAAAGATTGCGAAGTACAGTGATCTGACAGCGTGGCGTGTTTTCGTGAGGCGTGAAATTCCAGAATACGATTTTTCTTTCTAGAATTCTTGACGTCATAAAATGTGACGCGCGCCACGGGCGGCGTTCATCCTTACCATGACTTCATAAAGCCTTCTGTTCGTCATAATGGAAATTTTATAAAGGAAGGAAACCTAACCGATGCCCGTTTTAATGGCGGATTATTACCCCGTCAACAAAACGATTCGAGTCCCGATTTTCAATCGTCGAAAGTGACCTGAACGGATAAACCAGTCGGAAACGGATTACAAAAGATGACGTAATGACAATATGAAAAACAGTTTAAGCGATCTAAGACACCGTTCAGCGTATAAGTCACCCGGTTCGGTGGGATATAGTAATAGATAGGAAACTTGGATTACCGAATCTGTGTGAATATAGGAAACGAGCTGATTTCCGAGGCGCCTGTTGTTTGTCAACATACGACTTAACAAGAGAGCTATGGACGCCGGATATTTTCGGGGTTGAACATTTGTTATTGACAAGGTGGTACAGCGTCAAATTAATTTTGACTGATGCTACTTTACCAGAATGTTCGAAAAACTTTAAATAACGAGCTTTAGTTCCAAGTCAGTGCGTTTTAACCAAACAACATCCAAGTTTAAAGCTTCAAAGTTTTCACCCACGCTTCGTTGCCACGTTAACTATGTAAATTAGACTTGAAGATTCTGCCAAAAGCCGTAATTCGGCTAACCCTTACATAATGATGATGGTAGTTACAGAGAAGGCACGCGCGGCCTTTTTTTGGGGGGTGTACTAAAGGGAACGAGGGAAATTTCTGACTAAAAAGAACATTATGACTCGTGTAATGGCTGGGGTTAAGTTATCGTTAGTTATGTGGTTGAGATTAGTGTTTAAGGCAGAGTTGGATAATTTTCGCGGTTTTAGTAAGCAGTTTCCCTTATTCCATTTTCTTTCTATTTCCCACCTATTTCCCTCATTTTAGTGTTGCCATTTTTGGGATAACTGGCTACTAACGTGCGATCGAGT
>CH002794.1:188177-235221 GCA_000149265.1 Ciona savignyi
TAACGTGCGGTCGAGTAGCATTAATAAAGGTTTCTCAACTTTGTTTCCATTAAATCCACATAACCAGCAAAATTGGAAATACCAATGAGGTCATAAGTCAACGGTCAGTAGTAGAATGACCATTTACCGCTTTGATCTTATGCGCCCGCAGTTCACTGACGTCAAACGAAATATAACGGTTACGTAATCTCGAGATTTACGAGCATTTTGAGCGATTGGCGTGAAATGGTTGTAAACATCGGGGTTCCTATGAACCTGGGGTTTTAGCTTATAATCGTATAAACCTCGGGTTCCAGGTTATAAGCGTGAAATCGAGGTTCCGTTTATTACGTGGGTGAATATATGACGCGTAGATAATTGTCGAAATAACAAGATTCATTGTGACGCCGCTGCTTACGTGGAAAATAGACGAGAATGTGCAGAGGGTGATTATGACGGGTTTTGAAAGATTATGTTTTGGTTTTTATTCCATATATGCTAGGTCAATGAAATTTGGCCACTTTGGACGTTAATAATAAAAACGCCAGGGAAACAAAAAGCCACAAAACTGCACGCCGCAGTTTAATAAAATGTTGTTATTATGTTTGATAATAAGATATTAGTCCCCTGCTGAAATCTTTCGAGTTTATAAAGTAATTTATTCAAAAACAAAGAAAAAATTGTGCTGCTACATAAATTCCTATGATTTCAGGTGCATAACGAAAATTACATATCGTGGGACAGATAAACTTGGCCTTTCGCATGTGAGACATTCCCAATAGGATTAACAATTATAATTATCGAAATATATGTGGTGTTATGCTGTTGCTGTATTCAATTCCATGATTTCAAGCACAAATACAGGGCAAATTACGTATCGTCGGGGGCGATAAACTGGACTTAGCGCATGCGAGACCATTTCCTAGTCGGCTTACCTTGTAAAGCTTGTAGTAGTGGACGGGCACATCTTCAATGCAAGAAGCCTGCTTTATGTATTCAGCCTGTACGTTGAAAGGTGTTGTTTCTACCATCTCCTTGTGCAGGGCCGGAAGATGGGACCAGAAATAATCAACTCCCCATTTCTTTACGAACTGTGGAAACGTAGACGGGTTAAGACCGGTGCTCCAAACCAGTGTGCCGCGCTACTGTACCGAACGACAATTCTAGGTGTACCGCAAAAAATTGAATATTACTGCTATCAGACACCTTGTTGATATAATATGAAATGTATATAGCTTGTTAGAAGACCTCCCATTGTAAAAATATGACCTTAATGTGTTGTCAAATTTAGTAAGTTTCTAAATATGCCTCTGGTAAAAAGGTTGCGGAGCACTGGTTTAAACGGCTCGACAATATGCTTTGTGATGCTAGCAGTTGTGATTGTGACGTGTAGGAACTATCCAATGTCGTAAAATCCCTCGAAATAGCGTCGAGTTATTGTCATAATCAACTCGCGTAAGGGAAGCTTTTATAGCGGGGGGCAACCAAAATAAACTTATCGGAAGAACCAGGGAAGTGATGTCAACACAACAACAACATAGCTGCGGAATATTTCGCACAAGCGCGCTATATATAGTCGATTCACTCGTCAGTTATGTTTCAAAACACCCTCCCGAACTAAAGATTATTTTGTTTAAAATCCATGTAGGCCAATTCCGTTGAAAGAATACATTATACGTCATGGTTGATATAAAAATAATGTTACTTTCGGTTTGCTATATTCAATACTACCGATATTTGGTTATACTATCTGTTAGATTGGTTTCTATATATTTGTGTCAAACTATACTTAATATGTGTAACTAATTGTTTGTAACTGAAAAAATGAAAAAATGAAATTGTATTAAAGAAAGTTGATTATATGTATTCGGTATTTAATTACGCCGCGAATTATACTGATGTTTTTTCGTTTTTTTAACCGTGCCAGGTTTCGAGTCATAGGTAGGCAAGTTACAAGATACGTTTAAAATGTCTTTCGGTATAAATCGGTCGCTAACGATTCGGCCCCAATACTGTTAATCTTAACACTAATAAATTAGACACTGTTATATGCTAAATTCACAGCATTATTATCCTACCCAAGTCGGGACGTATTCGTGGGGATCAAAATATCGTCCAGAATGGAGAGAAAGGTCGAATGTTCCCATGTCCAGATGAAGTGATGAAGCAGCTAAAGTGATCAGGGTTTCATCCTTGGTGGCAACTTTCGATTGCAGCACATTCCTCTTGAGTTGTAGATAGTAGTGATGTCTAGATTCCTGGTTACTGTAAAAAGGATATGAAAAGTTAGTGATTATGGTGCTTGGTTGTGTTTTGCGACTGGCACAAGGCGTTTGGTTATGATTTTTGACTTCCATATGGTATTTAGTTGTGATTTGTGACTTGCATATGGTGGTTATGGTGTTTGTTTTACATATATAGTTCTGTTTGGTTGCGGTTTTTGACATACACATGTTTCTAGTGTAGTTTTGGTTTTATCGTTGTTTCGACGAGTTAATTGGCAGATTTGCAGGTGGGATTGCGCAAAATGCTAGTTGTGTGGGCTGTGCGGTGTAATAGACATATTCACCACTGTAATGTGGTGGTAGAATTGTAAGAAAACGTTGTAATTACGATCATTGGTAAGCAAAGTTGTTATTTGGTATGTCCGGTATAGACCTCTAATTAACAGCGTTTAGCTCGTTTAGAAAGTTCGAGACTTCGGGTTTGTGTAAACAACAAAGCGCGCATGGAATGTGCGTGTGTGTGCATAATTAACGCGTAGGTGACAGTACACATCATTAAGACGCGTTTTTAGGATTTTTGCCGGGACACTAAAAGTGAGGGAAGTAGGGAAACTGCTCACTAAAACTATGGAAATTATTCCAAACCTAAACCAAATACTAATTTCAACCCCAGAATTACCCTAACGTAATTCGGGGGTTAAAATTAGTATTTGGTTTAGGATTTAAACACAGCCCTTACATTCAAATTTTGGTGATTTAAACACAGCCCTAACACTAACCGTAACGCCATAATCTTTAAGTTTTAGTGTGCAGTAACAAAAAAAATACAACCTCAACCGTGATTATTTTAAAACATAAAACATGACAACCAACTTTAAACCCACGAAATAACCGCGACAACTCATACAAGGCGAGAGTTGGTATAAGCGGAGAAGTTGCAAAGAATAACGAGCTTTCATTCTGCCCTTTAGAGTGGGATTAAAGTGAATATCATAACACTCAGCCTTATAAGTGGGAAGCCATGGATAGATGGTTTGTTTTCATGACGGCGTTGTATGTTTTAGCATTCCTATGCTGTTTGATGAACGGGATTTTTATTATTTGAGAGGACAACAACCTTGCAGCCATTGCTTTAACCTACAACGCGTGGGTCGTAAAAATAGCCCAGGTTTCGATAAATCTTTATAAATCTAATTTTAAGTAACCGATTCGTTATATAGGCAACAATTAAATACTTTTTTTGCTATTAGAAATATAATTTCTGGTATATTAAAGTAAATCGACATTTTGAATGCGATTGCTTTTGAAGGCAATAGGGAATTTGTAAATTTAATTTAAGACATTTAAGTGACCCTTTTGTTTTATTGGCAACCCTTAAATAGCTTCTGCGTTATATTAAAGTAACAGTCTTGGTTTATAGACAAAGGCAACCCTTCAATAATTTGGTCTTAAATCGACATTTTGGATGCAATAATTCTTTTGTGCAATTGGGGAATTCGTAAACGCAATTAAGCATAGAATGCAGTTGACGGATAAGCTACATTAGAGGAGTTACATAACAAACTAAATGTTCGTTCGCTAAGCAGGCGTTTCGACCTGCAGGTCACGGTACTTGCCTTCTGTGAACGCTAATTCACGTTGAATGATAACCAACTAAATTGGTTTGCACTTGCGCCCCTCGTAAAATAAATCGATTGGCGCATCTTTAAGGTTTTGATGGAAATTTACAAATTTAGTCGGAAAATTTGTTCTAGAAAGTTAGCGGAAGAGATTTTATTTTATCACGGCGTTTAAACGTTTGGGTACTGTATAGCTGTAAATTAAAGGACTGTATTTATGTTTAGGCCGATAATTTAAGGCTGTAAATAAACATTACTGTTAAGTTTTAGCGAATTTGAGATTAACATCAAGTTTTAACTTGAAATCTACAAATTTACACAAACTGTTTTTCTCGATAGTTAGCGAAAGAGGTTTTGGTTACTAGATTTGTGATTAGGGCGATAAATTTTAGCTTTTAGGGCTGCAAATGGCCATGACTCGGCAATATTTCAAATCTGCAAACATGGCCACGGCTTGGCAAGCTATTGTAAATTTAAGAATGCGCAAGGGAGAGTGCAGAACCACATTAACTAAACCACACAGGTCGTGTTATGACTGCTCAATGGTCGGGTCTGGTTTAACGCATTGTGGACGAGGTTAAAGTGAAGGAGATGCGCTCCACCAACCACAAGGTATCCCTGTCCATCGAGTGGGTAGCTCTTATCTACCGTGGGATGATCATTTCCGCGTGGCTTGCTGCAAGAGCTCAGTCTTTATGGGTCGTGATTTGACGTTTAAACTTGCTTTAGATTAAATTTCCGTATTTCTTCGTTTTCTTTAACCGTGTGTTTGGCCGACGGTTTAACGTTGAATGGGCCGCGATGGAATGCGAAAGGGGGGACTAAATGAAGGGGAGGAGAAAAGAGGAAAAACTGCACGCTAAACTAAAGATTATCCATTAGAGTTAGTTTTAAACACATGGGGGTGAAATTAGAGTTAGTTTTGAGGTGAGCTTAGTGTTTAGGGCAGGGTTAAAATTAGTTTCATAATTTTAGTGTGCAGTTTCCCTCTTTCCCTCCTTTTTGTGTTGTCCGAAAGGGGCGCCATGAATGAACTCAACACGGTTCATCTACAAACTCCGTTTCGATGACGTAATTAGGGAAATATGACAACGTCGTTAAAAACCCCGAAGAATTTTGAACACACTTCCCACAGTGTAGCGTGTCGGGTGTTTAGTGTTGCTACAAGTGCCCGATTCCACATAATGCCTGCGGCGTATTATTCATACCAGCAGGACATAAAGTAATACTAAGAACACAGGTGCTCGATAATTGATTACATTCGTTTTGTCTCTCAAACCAACTAGTTAGAAAGCGCTCATTATTGAGGTTCTAAAAGTCGAAATAATCTCTATTATTGAAACGGTCTCGATCAATATCAAGTGGCTTCTTTCTTTAAGCAAATTAAGCGGAGATAATAATAAGTGGGTCAGCCCATCGTTACGATTTAATTTCACAAGAAAATACCTCCAATCGCTTTCATTTACGAAATTCAATTTAATTAACCCCTGCAGCCCGGAAAACCTCAATTCTAAAGCGATATTGTTGATATAGCGCTTCGCGGAGCTATTCATCATGCTGTTGGCATGGGGCCGGATGGGCGATCATGTTAACACAAGCGATGCTTTGTACAAAAGCCGGAGGATCCGAGTGATATATAGGTTTCAACCTGAAGCTACCAAATTGAACTTAAACGCAGAGTTACACATTTTTTCAGAGCTTTTAGAATTTATAGTTTTATCTTTTTGCAGAGTTACACTTTTTATTTTCTTCATATTTGGTTAATAAAAAGATTTTACCACGAATCGACTATCGCTTTTAACTTTTGAACTTAAACGTAGAGTTATAAATTTTGGTAGAGTTTAACAATTTTATTTTATTTATATTTGACTGATAAGCAGTTTTTACCCCAAAGAGACTTTGGACTTATACGTGGAGTTCCAACTTTTTGCAAAGTAATTATTTTTAATTTTATTTATTCATGGATGTTAAACGATTTTACCCAGAAGCGACCTACCGTTTTTAACTTTGAATAGGGTTACACCTTTCAACCGCTTAAGTTTAAAAATCTCCACTTTACGGAAGGTTGGCTCTGTTTAAATTAGAGTTTATATCTGAAAAGAACTGTTTTACGCTACAGCGAAGACCTATACACGGATTGCGCGTGACGTTGCAATAGAAATTTCTATTTTTAGAAGTTTTCGATCGGATGATCCGCCCACGAATGGAAGTCTTTAACCGAGTCATTTGACCCGATTTTGCGGTGGATATTGCGACGTTCGCTCCAACTGAACTATAAACAGCAACCAACGCACGAAATCCTTATATAATGTTTATGAAGACAAGGATAAATATAAGCTACAGGAAATCTCTTGTTTTTCACACAGGAACTGTGTTTTTGAGGAAATAGTTTTTGATACAAAGTTTTAAAAATAAAAGTAACTTAAAAAACGCCAAACAAAAAATAAAGAGCAAAGTAAACTCACCAAATAAGCCTAGGGTGTTCCACGTAATATTGGACTTGGAATTGAATGGTAAAGACGGAAGAGGGTTGGATACTTAAGTCACTTGCCTGGAAAATACAAAAAAATTGAATTTTAAGTTGATATTAAAGTTTTACGCTGGTCTGGTGACGTGTCAAGTTTTGTGGCTTGTTCGTATAACGATTAGAACATTCTCTCTCAGTGGAATGGAATGTTAAAGTGGTTTAAAATAAAACAAGACATAATTTTGTCGAAACCAACTATTCGGGGAGTCATCAGTACTATCACTACTACGTTACATTAATCGCGTAGCAACGAAGACAAGTTACATGGTGGGCTGTTTGATTAGAGCTGTTCATGATGATTAAATTCCTGTTTTGGACGGGAATATGTTAAGATTTTAAATTAGGTCGACGATGCGACGTAAATACAGAACGACGGTTGTGCCCGCGGGGTATTTAGTGTGTCAACAGCGCTAGTGTAGCCACCGCTGGGACTCGATACACAAAACAAACGGCGAGATAGTGTTCATTTCAGTGCTATTAAGCGCCGTTGTTTGTTTTTTGTTTTTTTTTGGTATTTTTGGATACTTGGGTAAGTTTGCCAAACCATGTGCGGGTTCGTTGCTAACACCGTTTTGGTATATAACTGTGCGGTATATGTATAGGTCGTGTTAACCATTCGGCCACACGACCGTACAGGTTCCGTTATATTCTAATAAGTCAGTAATTTTAACACTGCGTATCGGACATCCATGGTTCAAAATAGGAAACAATTATTTCGTGGGTGTTTAAATCAAATCTAACACAAGAACAAGATTGGCCCACCAAGATTTGAACCAAAGGTTAAAACATTTAAAATAGTTAAACGTATCTCTGATCAGTATAAACTTCTGCTGAGATCGCGAACAAAAGGGAACAATAGTAATAAACCGAAGACCCGAGACAGCAGGGTGCTTATTTGGACAATAAACTGGAATTTGATACTAAGAACCAGCTTTGGCTATTCATGACAGTTCAGTCGTGAAATCAAACTAACGTCAATGGAGTGTTGATACCTGTCACCTGTGATTTGGTCGCCATCTTTTTTTATCGGATGAGACACATACGACTGTTATTGCGTCGCAAAAACGTGGATTTGACACGACGTCTTTAAACTTTACACGACCGGGTATTGATTGAACGTAGCAATGCTTTGTGGGGCGTTTAAACGACGGATGAAAGTGGAAGCTCTTAAACCGAAAGTGTCGTATAGTGCGTTTTAAGTATTGCTAAAAAGCGGGATTGGCCGACATAAGGGCCCAAGTGTAAGGCGGCCAATGTATCGATTTAAAGGGTCGACTAAAACGCTTGTGAAACGTCATCTCGGGTAAAACTAAAGGGAGGGAAAGAGGAAATTGTTTACTGAAATAAAGATAAAGGGGGCAACACTAAAAGGAGGGAAAGAGGAAAGGGGGAAAGAAATTTAATTTTATGGAACATAGTTCTAACCATGCCGCAAAGCAACTCCAGAACTAACCCTAACTCCCACCATAACTTTAAAAATAACTTTTATACCCAAATCTTTATTTTAGTGTGCAGTTTCCCGCCTTCCCTCCTTTTAGTTTCACCCAGATTAAGGCGTTAAGGCTGGGTTTAAAGTTAGGGTTAGCTCTGTGGTTGAGATTATTGTTTAGGGCAGGGTTCGAATTAGTTTAAATGGTTTTAGTGAGCAATTTCCCCTTCCCAATTTTCTTTCTTTGAGTGCTGCTTCTAATTTCGCAGCATTTACAGCGGTTTTCAACAGTCCAATAAAGAATGTGAAGTACGGCGATGGAAAACGCAACTTTTAAGACATATGATACATGGGTGGGGTGTAAAATTAACCTCATCCCACGATAACTCACCCTTCGTTTAAGTTCCTTTCCCCATTCCTTAGGAGCATACTTTGACAAGCGTTGCTTCAGGTCCATAAACCTGTGCTCATTTTCTGTAAGGAAAATAGGATATTCGTTTTTAATTTTTATGAATGGGAAAATAAAGGGGCGTTATCATACGGGTAATCTTTAGATTACCTCGCTAATATGTAAGGGAGCGTTCTAACAAGTAATTGTCAAAATGCTTTGCGCCCGCCGTTAAGTTACCGGGGCTATTGCAGCGTGATAAATATGTTCGAGACGTTCCTTCAGTTTTAATGAAAGGCCTAAATCCCCTAGGTTCAGGCGATTTACGATGAGTGCCTTGCTTTAAGGACACAACTAACTAGCCAGTGACTGGTTTCAAGCACACAATCAACTGACCAACTGATAAAACTAATAAGGCAACCAGTTTTCCACATATCGCGCCAGAATACAACAAGTCCCGTGTAACATGCTTGTTTTGCTAGCAATACGCATACAACGCGTAACAAAAATATGTTATGTAATAGTGCTGTACCGGTCAGATATTTACATAGTATATAAATAGACATATTCCTAAAAATACACAATGTAGGTAAACATCTAGCTAAATGATAATGTAGGTGATTGGGCTTACCTACTACTGCAGACAGCCCAAAGAAATGGCTCTCTTTGATTGAGTACATAGTACAGACTTGCTCGAAGACATCTTTAACAGCAGCCTTTGCCTGTCAGAACGTGTAAACAGTTATTCAAGCAATGGTCATTGGTCATGAGATAAGTTATCTGTACAGCATCAAGCCTGGAATGCGTGCCTACATGTCGATTTAGTGGTTCTTATCTGGAACTGTTTTAGATACGTCAACAGATTCGGCTAATGGAAAACTTAGATTGGTAGCCAAATATATTTACTGATCGGTGTATCAAACGATTACCGCGTGTATGTCGTCACAGAAACTAGGGTGACTTCACATTAATAATGCCGGATGTGAAATAAGTTATGCATCAATATTGCGGCAATGAAGACAATTATAGAAATAAGTATCTAATCTTTATTTCTTAGCGAGAAATTTATAGCGTAATTACCATCGTAGATCAGTGATTTACCCGCGTCATATAGTGCCGGTCGTGATAGTTCTATCTAGTTATGCACATACTCACGTCAAATACCAGTAAAATAGAGTCGCCGGTAAGCAAGTGAACTCGAACTGGTTTCTTGCCGGAATTGGACTTCATAATGGCGGCCAAAGCGCGTTCTCTTCGCCCGTTATCTAACTTTGGTTGCGAGGTAATATAACTGTCTCGTTTAGTAGTAACTGATCCTTGATTAGTAATAGCTCCAGTAGCTTCGGAATTCTTCGATTGTACAGTAGAAACAATATTGTCCAAATTGCCCTTGTCGTCGATGGTTTCTTTTTGCCAATCGGCAGGTTTACACTTGACTAACTCCCCTTCAGAGCAATTAATCCTGTCGCCCCCCTCCTTAGGACCTACACTACTGGCGGGTATTGAAGGGAAACTATTCGAATTGAAGCGTTTTCGTTCGTAAGGCGGACTAGGTGTTTGAGCGGCTTGTGGTTGATCCCAATTGCTACCAACTACAGATTGCCCTGTAAGTCCCGATTCCTGCTTTTTCTTGTGCGGTATCACAGAAAGCACATTAGAATGACAACTGTTGAAAGAAAAGGAAAATTTCGAGGTTACTGAATAATGATCATAACTTAATACTGATCATAACAAAGTAATTGGCCAGGTTTGACGACGACTTCTGTAAAAGCAATTAATAAGTGCCCTGTCCAGTTAACTCCACGTACTTTCTATTTCACAGCGATAAAATATTTGTCGTGACGCATAAGAAACTTTCTCCATATATTTCGAAAAATGCGAATTGTCTATATTTAGATATCCCTATTATATCTTATAAATAATCATTAGGTAATGCGTTGACGAGTGTCTATAGCTATAGCTATGTTTAGTCATTTAATTTACCGGCTTGCTTTAAACACTGTCGTTTAGCGGTATTTTTTCTGTTTTTTTTAAACAACTTTAACAATGTTTAACTAAAAGTTTTAAAGAAACAAAAGGTAATCGAAATAACTCTAAATACTCATGCTAACTACTTTAGACCTGGTTTCTTTAAACCTAACCGTGAACAATACAGCAAGAATAACTCTACACGACGCAACTTTAACTTTACGCGCTTCCAACCATTTCAAAGCAAACTTAAACAATTCGAACTACGCATTCTCGATAGAGCGGGCTTATGCCTTTTTCTCTTAATTTTAACGAGAGACAACAAAAAGATTAATTTGCCTTTTTCCCCCGAGCGAGAGACGAACAATTGACCCACTTCGAACGTCATAGATAAGACAAAAGAGTAAATACCGAGTTTACGTTGATTTATTTACTCGAGAAAAACAAACTCGCGCTAAAATCAAAGCTAAGGTCAATTGTTGAACTCCGTAATTTGGCCCAAAGTGCCTTCCACTATTGACCTAAACCTCAAACTAATGTCACAATTAGTTAACTCCGCAACCTAAACATGAGTATCCTATACTCACACATGACAGCATAATTAGACATGATTTACTCTATATTAGGTCGACTAACGAAAGATATATCTAGACCGCGAATAAGGCGATTTTGTATTTGAACAATCCGTTAATACGATTAAAGCGTCAAGCCCAGAGAGGGCTGGTTCTTCATTAAAATTGTCTACCACAGTTCATAAGCCGTATAAATGGATTTCTCCATACTTGCGAAAAACCTTTATATCAATATATAATGAAATTTAACCTCAAACCTTTACAAACCCAACTCAAAATATCTACAATTCCCACATTCAAATTTAGCTTAAGATATTTCTATCTACCAATCTAACTTTAATATCTAGAAATTCAAGTCAAGGTATTTGGTATAGTTTAGCTAAAGATTTTAGCAAGGTTACTTAATATATCTATAAAGTTAATCTCAAATTTGCGATGTATCTTTATTTTACTTGTGTACTTAGTGCTATCTTGAACACAGGAGAATTCAAACTGAATAAAAACAACATTGAAAAGCTCCGATAACCCGAAAAACTCCACCTCACGGGGAAAATCCCTAAAGCGCGTCAGATTACCATGGCGACGACCTGTTTATCGCCAGGATGCAGGGTTTTGTGAGTTTGTACAGGTGCCAGCAGTTACCTACCTCGCAGTTGCGCCTTGCACCGAATCTATTGCGTTCTCGGTGGCATCGATCATTCCGACATTATGAACGAAGGAGCATGTTAAACATCTCACTTCCCGAATGTTCTTCCGACTGGTTGAAACCGGTTTCCACTGGATCGGATACCCAACTTGACTGTTGGTATGACGTAAAACAACAGGATTCGTAGAGTGCTGAGCTCGAACGGAATTTCGGGCCAAGTCGGTAGGATTGATTTTCTTCCATTGAATACGAGAATCCTTGTTCTCCATACGGTCCATTGCTCGTCGCCTATATTAACATCAATATTCTTCTTAGAATTAATAAATTCATATGAACATGAAGCTATTGTTTTATCATTAAGCAGCACAGGATGTGTGTTTTTAAAATGAATCAAAATCACCTAAATAATGTTATTCGTCAGCATCGTAGCATGAATTACATTCGATAACCTATCGCGCTCTAATCATATTTACTTCACAACAACCACACCTTATCAATTGAAATTCCAAGCATTTAGCCGACCTGTAGTAAACTAGCAACACTAAAAGGAATGAAAGAGAGAAAGAGGGAAACTGTTTGAGGCGCCAAACTAGATAACTTTTAGTTTTTTTGGTGCCTTCCTGTTTTGCTGTAGTATTTATTATTTCTTTGTTTAATTATTGGAATTTTAGTTAACGCCATATTTGTTTTTGTATACATATGTATATGACATGTATTTTTAAATTGTTGGTTATAAACGCTGCAGCGAAAGAAACAAAAATAAAAATTGTATTGTATTGTATTATTGTAAACTGTTCACTAAAACTATGGAAATGAATTTTAACCCTGCTCCAAACACTAATCTTAACCCTAGAACTAACCCTAACTCCAACCCCATGTTTAAAACTTAATGTAATGCCTTAATCTTTATTTTAATATGCAGTCTCCCTCCTTTCCTCCTCTTAGTTTTACCCAGCTAAACGTCGTAAAACACTATGTCGATGTTAGTGTATGCTGCACGAATTCCTTCTGGTAACTATGAGCGGCAATGTGAGTAGAAGTTGTTTTGACAAGCCCTTCTTGTTGTATTTCAACTAACTCGATCTAAAACTCAGATTCAAAGGTAATCCGATATCATTTATTTTGTGTGCAAGTAGTCTGTTCCCGCACAAAAGTTGGATTAGCTAAGTCTGTTCACCTGAGCGCGCTTAACACTGTTGTCTTTCAAGTGATTTGTGGTTAAAGCCCTTTCAGACTCGAGTCGAGGTATAACAGGCGTACTCGTGAAAGCTTTCAGACGACATTTTGTTCGCATGTTAGCACACAACATAGTCCTTTAAACGAAAACAAGCGAACCACCCACGCGTATAATTTGGTGGCAGTTTGAGGAGTCGGGTCTACTCACATTACGAAAACCAACTCGTTATACTTCAGACTTCGACCATTTTTATTGGAAATATCGTTTTCAGCCCTAAAGCACCATCGTTGACTGTAATAATAGCTGGCCTAGTTCTTAGTGTACCAACAAGCTAGTTAATGTATTTGACTGCCATAGTCTAATTAACATAGCAAACACTGAAGTAAAAACGACCTAATTTTATCCTCTAAAATAGCTCATTAAATCTCGTGGAGAACTGGTCAATATAAACTGTACATCTCCCTGCGCACTGAAAGTAATTCAGTTTAAAAGGAATCTTGATGGTTCAACTCACGTAAAAGCAAACGTATTAAACAAAGCGTGGACTCATGAACTAATATTTGATCAAATACAACTTTATTGCGACGTATGCCCGAAGAAGAAAGGAAGGTCGTTTGTTCTGTTTGTTGTCATATTTGCAGAATAGGACGCAAAGGGTTTCGATCTAGTCAGGAATTCCAGCGATTTCCGTAATAAATTATCCAATTTCAACGTCAGCTCTATAGGCTATGACCAAATGTGTGGCGATATGTGATAAAACATTGACCGAGTGTTATTGATATCTGTGTGAAGCTTTTCTACCTGAGTGCTTTAAAACAAAAGTAGTGTTACGACACGGGCAATCGTCAGATTACTTGTTATACACAGTTTACATCGGGCCTACAGCTGGGTCTGTAATTAAATTTATTTTGACTGATTTCAAATTTAAAGATAAATTAAATCGCACTAGATTTGATAAGCACACAATTATGTATAAACGTCCATACGTATACACAAACTATATGTAATTCAGACAAGGTATTCGTAAAAGAGCTATAAACTAGAGAGTGTCAACCACGTGTTTAACCACCACTATTTGTAAACCACATGTTGTAGGCCATATACTCATGCTACAGGGTCCCTAACCACAATTTGTATTTTACACACTGAGTATGTAGTTTGTTTCTGCAAGCATAAACGCATGGGTCCCAGAGTTATCAAGCCAAACTTCTTTTCCATGTGTAGTTAAAAAAGAATAAACGTCTTAAATTTACGAACATTTTCACCACAAATATTTTAAAATAAACCTTCTTTTCAAGCGCTGAAGTGAAATGATTGCCAAATCAGCCCGATTTAGTTTTTCATGTGTCAGGGAATTCCCCTAGGTTTAGTAGATAAGTTTCTGTTTTTACATATGTGGGTTATGTTATGTAACAATTCGTAAAGTTTTAATCTGATTTGTGGACTGCTTGTCTTATTTGTCAGTGCGATATGGCATGCCAGTCACAAACATAATTCAGGAACATATCGTCGTTTTTAACGTAATTACCCTAAGTAAATGTTTTCTTTCTTTTAATTGGCACAAAGTGTCTAATAGTCCAACATTTCGCCAAATCTGATCAAAATTAGAGCAGCCGTTCAAGCGCTATATGCCCCAAAAAGCTAATTTCTTGGGAAAAAAACCTTTTGGATTTTAACGTCTCAGGGGAATTCCCCTGGATTCATTACCCAAAATTTTGGTTTCTTCGTATCTAAACCATGTTCTCTTACAAATGTCAAATTTTCATTGCGATTCCATTATTCCTTTTTGCAGATGTCGGGGCGACATGGCATGCTTGTCACAATCATGATTTAAGAACAAAATCTTATTTTTAGGGTATTTCTATAAGTACTTTTTTTATTTCTTTTAAGTGTTAAATCAGTGACTAATGCACTTACTTTCCAGAAAATCTGATTCAAATTGGAGCAGCCGTTCAAGCGCTATGCCCCAAAAAGTCAATTTTTTTTTAAAAAATACCGTTTTGGTTTTTAAAAAGCTAATTCTTTAGGAAAAATACTGTTTTGAATTTTAACGTCTCAGGGGAATTCCCCTGAATTTATCACCCAAAATTTTGGTTTTTGCATATCTATACCATGTTGTCTAAAACATGTTAAAATTTTATTGCGATTTCATTAGTCTTTCTGGTAGATGTCGTGGCGATATGGCATGACTGTCACAATCATGATTTGAGAACAAAATCTTATTTTTTAGGGTATTTCCCCAGGTAATTTTTTTATTTCTTTTAACTGTTAAATCAGTGCCTAATGCACTTACATTCCAGAAAATCTAATTTAAAATGTAACATCCGTTCAAGCGCTATGCCCAAAAAAGTCAATTTTTTTTTAAAAAATACCGTTTTGGTTTTTAACGTCACAGGGGAGTTCCCCTGAATTTATCACCCAACATTTTGGTTTCTGTATATCTAGACCATGTTGTCTAACAAATACCAAAGTTTGATTGCGATTTCATTTTTCCTTCTGGTAGATGTCGGGGCGACATGGCGTGCTTGTCACAATCATGATTTGAGAACAAAATCTTATTGTTTAGGGTATTTCCCTAGGTAAATTTTTTATTTCTTCTAAGTGTTAAATCATTGACTAATGCACTTACATTTCACCAAATCTGATTCAAATTGGAGTTGTCGTTCAAGCGCTATGCCCAAAAAAGCTAGTTTTTCAGAAAAAATACCGTTTTGGTTTTTAACGTCCCAGGGGAATTCCCATGGTTTTATCTCCCAAAATTTTGGTTTCTGCTCATCTAGACCATGTTGTCTAACAAATGGCAAAGTCTCATTGCGATTCCATTTTTCCTTCTGGTAGATGTCGGGGCGACATGCCATGCCTGTCAAGCGTTTGACGAAAAAAAAAAAAAAAAAAAAAAAAAAAGAAAAAAAAAAAACGGACAAAAACAATATGTGTCCCAATTTTTCAAATGGGACCCATAAATATGATCAGATAATCAGGTTTATCTCTGTTGATTTAAAAATGATTTTTTTAGTCGAAGGGTTGCAGGTTCCACTAAATTGAAGGAACGTGTCTATCATATACAACACACTGCAATAGCTCCGGTAACCCGACGATGGGCGCGAGGTGATCTGACGATTACCCGTGTGTTAACCCCCTTGGTTTTCCCAATCACGGGGATAATCATGAATATCCTATCTTACCGGTTCGTGGGTAATCAGTTATTTACAGATAGTTAGTCTGACTCGGTTTTATAACCTGGGCAATCGTAATGTCACCTCGTGTACACTGCACTTTACCGGAGCTACTACACTATGGTAAATACGATGGAAACATTGCTTAAGTTTGTTAAACGACTGGGTTCAGGTAATGTCGCTAAATTCCTTGTGTAAAGCCAAAAGGCAGAGGGCGGGTTTTGATCTAACAACCCGTCGATCTGAACTACAACAAGCTATTATCTAGCTAAGCGTCCGGTGTTGATGGTATTTTAAAAATCAATGAATCCAATTTTAAGCGAGTTTGGCGGATGTATTTGACGAAACTAAAATCCAACATCACTATAGTGAACTAGGCCTATATGTGCAGAAAAAATGGTTTCAAAATATTTTGCATTTCGATCAGGTAATTAATTGCAGAAGTAGCTCAAGAGCGCCTCTAACGGTAGGAAAGAAGAACGAATAAAACGCGCTGCCAATAAATTGGAGCGGTGTTAAAGCTTTCACCCAACACGTTGATATCACCACCGGAATGAAAAGGTCCGGAATTTAAGCGAAAAATCTACAAAGCTTTACAATTCTACGGGAGCTCCGCAATTAACGTTGCAATTTGTGCTGGTATTCGGGGTATACCAACTGAACTATTGGATAAGCTTGGTAATTTGGATGTATACGTTTATTCCGGAAGGTCGGAAAACGAAGGAGCCGTTTGACAAGTAATCTTTAAATTAATTAGGAGCGTCCTTACACGAGTAATCGTGTGAATAATTAGCGCCCACCGTCTGCTTATCAGAGTTTTTGCAGTGTGTTGTATTATGTATACAATACATACATAACTATGGCACTAATCAACCTATTAATCCAATGGACTATTAATTAACGCCCGATTGGTGTCTCACCAAAGGACATAAACGACTAGCTCACAGTTGGTATCGATCCCATAACCTTTCGGCTATCAGTCTGCTGTGTTACGAACAAGCTAACCCACAGAACTAAAAATACAGGAAAAACAGCTTTAAGTGATCAATGCCTTAGGATAACAATACCCATTGTTATCAAACTGTTAGGATTTAACATCAGATGTTGGCAAAATCTCATACAATTAAAATATATGTACTAGAGGGCACTTTTAAAATCATCAAGGAAATGATATAAAAAGAAAATTAAATATCTGGCACTTTTCTATAGTTAGTATCTCTAATAACGTGGCTTGAAATGGCCTGAATATAAGTTAAAAATAAACATTGCACTTTTTCCGTGGATACAACAAGCTAGTGGTGGTGGGTATGGCTAAGATTAAGAATCAGTGGAAACAAAGAGCCCAGCACAAGGACCAGGACCTCACACAGACCAAGCTTGCCGGGCCCGCTGGCCGACTGGGCCACCTCCGGCAATACGTGCACAGTGGCCACGTATAGGAACGTGCCGGCGGAAAACAACATGGCGACCCCGGTTGCATTGTAGTCTTGCAACATCTGCTTGTCTTTCTGGGAGTTTAAAAGATGGTTGAGATGGGATAATCATGTTTACTCCTGTGAATGGGAAAACACAATGTACGTTATCCCAAATGTAATCGTCAGATCATCTTGTGAGTAAGTAAAAGGAGTCGCACATGGGTAATTCGTAATCATCAGATCACCTCACGAGCTCATTCACGTTAACGGAGTTATAGCAGTACGCTCCTTTAATTTGACAGAACCCAAATTAACACTGGGTTCGGAAAATGTCCGCTAACTGCATTGTCCAAGGACACAACCGACTAGCATGCGACCAGTTTCGAATCTGCAACCTTTCGGCTAAAGGGCGATGCAATAATTCACCAAAACTAATCGGTAGGACTGTCTTTCACCCTCCAGGCACTTTACAGCCATCACTCACCATTAAAGGATATGATTACAACAACAACAACGTTTAAACCAACCTGATTTAAAAACACGAAAGTGACGATGGCTAGCAAGGGGGCGGCGAGTGCAAAAGCAAGCAGATGCCGCTTCACCTTGCGAGGTTCTAAACCTTCGTGGACGAGAAATGACACCAAACCGAATGCTGCAGGCGCCTGTAACGTTAATCTCGTCATTCTGGGAATGTTCTGGAATGATCGGTTAGTTTAAGTTTTCAGTTTTAGTTTATTCATTTTTTGCCCCAGTATTAATAGTGGCAAGCGAATCAAAACACGACACAGGAAAAGGAAAAGACGGCAAAACGAACGGTTGGTAAAAAAAGGATATAAAATTAATAAATATAGCAGAAGCGGCCGCAAGACGTTGGGTTATTGGCCGCAAGGTGATGGGATTAAAACCAGTCGGCAACTAGTGAGTGAACAAATACTGTAGCATAGCAGTGTTCCTACATTTTGGGTAATTGTGATTTGGGAGATTATGTTGCATCCATTATCGGGTTACTGAAGCTATTGTAGTGTGTTGTGTATGCTTGTGATGTTCCTTTATTATTAATATAACTCAATAAGTCTGCGAAGTGTCTTTGCCAAGGACATAACCTACCATCAAGCTTCAGTTTTAAACCTTCAACCAGACAGCTGAAAGGCACTTTACCACCAAGCTATTCAGTCGGGACTTCCACTGTATGCATTGTAGCAACCATGTTACCTTATGAAGCATTATAGCAAGGAAAACGATGAACTGCAGATCAGAGCGATCGGTGCTAGCTGCCGCACCCATGGCGACCCCATCAGCCGCAGCGTGCACAACGAGCCCGATGGTGGCCGTGTGGCCCTTGGACCGCTGGTCCGGCTGCTGTGACCTTCCTGTCCCAACTTTGCTTTGGTTCAGTTCATCTGGAAATATACCTTGCTATTATGTAAAAAAGAGCTTTGTTATACAGTTAACTGACAGATTACCTCACACCAACCGCCGTTTATCGGGGGTATTGCAGTGTGTTGTGTATAATTAAGTCATCCTTTCATTTCAAGTTGAAATCATTAATCCACTGGGTTCAGGTAATGTTTGTTGCATTGCCCATGAACGCAACCAGCCAGGTAGGAACAAGTTTTGAAACTGGTTGATTTGATAAAAACTGTGTCTGGTACAACGACTGATGACACTGGTTATTAAAAAAGTCATAAAACTCTATATTCTTCTAACTAATACTGTTTATCACTTATCGATCAAATGGTATCTTGGGTCGATGATGTCTGACTAGCCCTTTGTTTATTTCTACACATTTTAATAAATTGGATTTTGAGTCTGGTTAAGTTGATGTAGTGTTAGAGTTTGTGATATTCCGATGTTTGGAAGTAAAATACCCAAACTGACCGAATCACCCCAACTAAAACAACAAAACCCAAACTTAAACGCCCCAACTAGCCAAATTACCCCAACAAACACCCTAACTTACCCAAACACCCAATGAACTACTAAGAAACTCACCCAGTCGTATCTCGGTTGGGTGAGAATGCGCTGACCCCCCAAATTGATCCACCAGCAACATGAATACAAAGCCAAGCAGAAGCGAAACCCCGATGGCGTGATGAGCCCCACCTGCGTGGGTGTGGGTGTGCTGCTTGCTCTCTGTTTGGATTTCAAGTTATTTTTTTGACAAGTAAGCTCTCGTTACTACACTTGTTTCACCACTAAGCTTCTTTCTTGCACCAAAACTGGTGCAGGGGTTAAAATTAGCATAGGGTTTTAGGGTCGTTAAAACTAGCATAATGGGGTTCAAGTTTTATTTCATTGACTTGAAAAGTGAGCCATTGTTACTACACATGTTCTACCACAAAGCTTCTTTGTTGCACCAAAACTGGGGTAGGGGTTTTATGACTGGAGTTAAATTAGCATATGGTCGGAATTAGAAGTAAAGTTTTAATGGGATTTCAAGTTTTACTTCAAGTTTAAAAACTTGTGAGACAAGTTTTCTTGACGACAATGCTAGATAATCTAATATTGGTGAGGTATCACCAAAGAGTTGTTATCACAGTACCACACCCACTTTTTTATATTTATTCATCAGCCAGCACCCCCACTATTCCCACCAAACACACAACACACCCTCAGGTTGCTCCAACTTCGCGCTTTTGAAATCAAGGTCGATTTCATCCACTTTTTCCGCTTTCTCCTCCAAATGAACATGATCTGTGGAGAAAATAAATGCCAAACTCATTATTGTGTGTTGTCTGTGAAATGTGGGTATTCACTAGTTAACTAAAAGTCAATGACATTGGCGCCATTCGTTATAATACAATGAATCTTCAAATTAGCTTGTCTCCAATACCGGACTATCGACAGGTTAACAGAGCTATTGCAGAGAGTTTATGGTTTAGCCATTATTTTAGCTTCGGAAAACCATTAAACCACATTGCATGTTGGTTGGTAAGCTTATGTGTTTTACATTACTCGACAGTATGCCAATTATTGGAGTTCACTAGTGCACAACAATATTCATTAAGTGGCTGTGGCCGAATACCTTGGTGGGTTAGCACATAAACCGTGGAGAGTAAAGCTAAAAGTTTGGAAACTAGTCGCTTATTATGTGATTGTGTTCTTGGACAAGACACTTGGCAGATATTGCCTGAACCCTATCAATTACTGGTTTCACTAAAGCTTATATATAAACAACATAATGCAATAGCTTCGATATATGATGATAAGAGATAATCTCACTGCAAAACTACAGTCGGTATATTATTAGTAAATACACCTGGTAAATTAGGGAAAAAAGTTATGTGGTCAATAAACCTTACAATGTGCACTGTGCAGCCTTATGGCAAAATAAGTTAAAACCTATGATATGAAAAATACAAATAACAAACCGAGTTGAGTTGAAATCATCTCCACAGGTGAAGTATTGTACATCGTCTGCACCCCTTCAGGTATAATCACAGCAAGCGCGGTGCCCACCAGTAACCCAGCGCCAAATATTGTGAAAAGTTGAATTTTGCGCTGAATTTTTTTAAAACGTGGTTACTTTTTCTGTTTTGAGTTCGGATGATTTTGTTGGGTGGTAGTGTGATGGAAACAAGCTGCTGACTTGATAGTTGTGTCATTGAACAACACACTTAGCAGACATTGCATAAAACAGATTTATAAGAGTTCTACTAAAACTCTAAAGAAACCTATTAATGGCATATTACACATATAACCAGTGTATGTGAGGTAGTCTGAAGTCCATATTAAAACTCCATACCATTTTTACAACCACAGGAAAAACATAAATTGCCTAGCCTATCCATGTGGTTTTTATGAGCATAGTCAGATAAGTTTTAGCAGATCGACTGTCTGCTAAAAGGTGTGGTATTAAAATCAGCTTGGTAAAACCAGCCGCAAACTTGTTGGTTCAGTCTTGTTTAGACAATAAACTTAGTGAATATGTTGTTGAAACTCAGTGGTTTAAATAATGAACAAAACTTCAACAACCGGGGTAAATTTTTCGCACCCGTAACTCTGACAATTGCTCATGTTATAACAATCTTTATTGTCCACCTAAATAGGTAAACTGATTAGTTGAATAATAACTAAAGCAATATTTCCAACATTAAAAAGGACAACACACCTTAGTAGCTCTGTAGCAACTGTAAATCTACTGCATCCAGAGTTAACGGTAAACTGGTCGCTAGCTAGTCGGTTGTGTCCTTGGACAAGGCACTTTACGGAGATTACCTGAACCTAGGTAATAATTGAGTTCTACTAAATTGAAGGAACGTGTCTATCATATACAACACATTGCAATAGCTCTGGTAACCGGACAATAGCCGCGAGGTGATCTGACGATTGCCCGTGTGATAACCCCCTAGGTTTTCCCATTCACGGTGATAAACATGAATATCCTATCCTATTAATGTTACAGGTGGGTTGGGGAACATACTCATGAAGTTGAATAAACTTTTACATAATCTAACATAACTTAATCAGCATGAAGTTTAAATTCACCTGGGATAAGGTAAAAGCCAAAGGGATCCATCCAGCCAAGCCACAACCTATAAACATGCCGATGGAGAGAAGACATATCGTCCAAAACTCGGCCATTTTTGCTCCAAAACTATCTTGACTTTATTACTTAGTTTTTTTACTTACTTAAAGATTATCTGAAAGAATATAGAAAATATATCATTAAAATGGGAAAATAGAAGATAAACAATAAAATAGAAGATTAACATCAAGAAATTGCACAGAAAAAATCAAAACAAATAAACAAAGTTATTCCAATTGATTATTAACTTTTAGATATGACAAATAGAAGTGAATACAAAGTGTGATATGTAATACATTGGAACATATACAGCAAGCATAACCTAAAGTTTTTGAATATTGACTTAATTTACTCTCTAGCCCTATCAATTTGTATTTAAAAATAAATAATTTTGAATTTTAGAATATAAAATCTGTTTAAAAAAATCAATTACTGTTAAAGATTGCTCTACTTTTTATAACAGCAGCAACCGATTGTACATTTTATGTCGAAATAAATACATAATCCCTAGTTTTTTTAACTAAAATATACTACTAGGCTCTAATTGACTTAAATAAAAATAATTTCTAATCAATTTTTGTTAAAATAAACATTACTATTTTTAGTTTACTGAGTTTAATTGATATGATAATCCGGTAATAAGACAAAATAAAATAACATGGCAATACAAGTCTGTTAAACAGCATGCTTCTATATAAAGACTAAAATGGGACAGAAGTACAAAAAAACAGAAGTAAATTGCAACGATGTTAAAATAAATAAAAAATATTTGTGGGATTTCTACAATAAAAATTTGTAGGTTTTTTCACCTATATGCACTTTTAAATCAATTAGTTACTGCAATACAATACATGTAGATCACTTCAAAAATCAGAAAAAAAATTAGTCTAATTCACAATTTATTGTCTACAAAATTTGGAAAAATGTTTTGAGCACAGCGGTTCGTTGCATTGATTGAATCAATAGATTTTTGCAACGAGGTCAAGCAAGTTCGGATGTGATTTGAGGAATCAACGGCTTGCGTTTGTGTTTTATCGAGTCTGTTACAGATTTTCTTCATAGTTGCAGTCACCCCTCGGCAGATACTAGCTTGCTCACTGCTTAGTGATTTCCACCAGCGAATGTTTGATTCTCTAAGTTTATTATGCGCACCGGAATTAAAAAAAGGTGCGATAACACCTAATTTGAAGGATTCCTCAACTGTTTGTGTGGAAGCTTGCGAAACATGTTTGTCAGATTCGGCTTGACTTTCAGTCATAACTTCATTTGTAGGTTGTGTCTGTGGATCCGGGTTTGGGCAAACTGTGTCTTCATCTTCACTTTCAGAAGCTTCGCCTTCAACCACAACAGCAGAATTATTTTCACTGCTCATTCTAGAACCGAACACGACTAGAAACTCTGAAACAAATGGTTGTATGATTAATTACATTTACAAGCAGGAAACATACAATGTCTGTATGTAATTAGGGCTGTGCATCAGTTACTGATTACCTGGATAACTGATTTGTTGTCAGTTAACTAAAAAAATAAAGAAATGTTTTAAATCCAATTGTGTGTAAACCAAAGAAAAACAATTTTGTGAAAAGCTACCCAGACTAAGCACTTGTACCATTGGTAGTTACATTGTCAGTCTTGAATATAAGGCAATATTCAATTGAAAAGGTTTCGTTTAAGTATTACAATTTATATATCATTAGACTGTTTGTCATTATCCATGCACAGCTTTAATGTCATAACAATTTATTATGTTTATTTAGGCACATCTACATCTGCCATTGGGCCATACCATATGGCATACCAGCTAGATGCATATATATGGCAATGTAAAATAAAGATACAGATACCAGTATTTTCAATTTGACAGTTTAATTAAACAAAGCTACAGTAGAAAACCCTCAATTTTACAAATGAAAATGGCAGTAAAAAATATTTTGGCCCAAATAAACAAAAGTTACTGGTTGGATTTTTTGTGGTGAACCACATTTTTGGTTGAAGGGGGTCTCTTTTTGGTGGGATTCCACTTTAGGAACGCACTGTCCACCGGCAAACGTGGCCGTTTAAAGTATTGGGACTTTAGGTGTTCTTCTATGTGCTTTTGTGTGACGCATATCACATGTTGGCCCTTCCAATACTTGACCATGTTCAATGACTGGAGTGAAGAGATAATATCAGCTTGTGTGATGCTTGTCATTTCGCTCAAATCTTTGATGGACAGAGTGCCTCGAAAATCCCGTAAAATCTCCAGCAACACCCATGTCCAGTAGCTCCGGTAACTGAGCTTTCCAAGATCGGAAAGTGGCTTTTCAGGAGATCCAATTTGGCCTTCGACCTTTGAGAGCTCGTAGCTAAATGCAATAAGGAATTTTCCGTATCCTTTCCGCTGGAAAGGAGGTAGGATTAGGATGCACGCCAGGTTATTACCATCTGGTGATTCTTTTTCTTTCGAGAAATACCCGACCGTATGCGCACCATACCTGTCAACTTCCGTCATGACATAAAACAAAAACGGTTCCACATCAAAATAAAGGGTTTTATGGTCGAGAAACAGTTTCGCAAGCAGACATAAATTTTGGCAATAGATTTTGTCGTCTTTGCCATCAATTTCATAGACAGAGATCGTACTTTTGCGGTAAATTTCCCTCCCAGGTGGTTGCCGCCAAGCACAGTCCAACAAGTGCCGGCTGTAAGTCTTCTCAAACCTCATATATTTGAAGCAGTATTCGCAGACGTACAACTTAGGCTGCTTTCCATACTCATCAGGGTAGGGTGAAAAGTACCATGCGTCGATTTCATATTTTCCAAGCTGAATCCGATCTATGTATTTAATCTTTGTTATCGCTTCATGTTCCTTCTCCAAGGCAGCTGTGGTAGGATCCATCTCAGCATACGACTTTTGGACGTGGTTTATTTCATCGTGCTTTCGCTTTTGATTTCTCGTCATACGGTTGTCAGCAGTTTCGTTTGGATCACCAGCTTTAACAACAGTTGTATTGCTTTCTTGTATGACTTTTGAGAGGTCAAATCGATCAGCTTCAACCCATTCATCCAATCTCCGGTTAAATCCCTGATAATGAACATAATATTCGTTCAAATCACCTCTTAGAGTGTTGACTCGTTTTTGGATGACCTCAGCAATATGAACGGAGCTATCGCTACGGCGACAATAGTACTGCCCACCAATCACTATATTACCACCACTGGTTTCGAAATTAGGTTTCTCGATTCTGGGTTTGTCTTCTGATAACTGTGCAAACGTCTCAACAGAGATATCAGGTTTAATAGCAACCTGGGGGACTAGTGAGTCATTGTTATCTGTGGTATCTTCAGTAGCTGGTACTTCCATGGTTATCAATTGATTAATCCGATTATGTTAAGCTGGATTAATCAAAAACCCTCAACTCTTATTATCAGTATATATAATCTACTGTTGCCTGGGAAAAGGGATCAAAGTTCAAACAAAAATTAGATGGATATATTTTTTACCAGGCTAAGGTTCTTTTTTATGTTAGGTATATGTACCGGTCGGGTTAACCATTCAGCCACACGATCGTACAATATATAAATGTATCATTTGCATAGGATAGGATATTCATGTTTATTCCAGTGAGTGGAAAAAGAGAAGCATTAACATATGGACAACATTCAGATTGACTATTAAATGCCCCTTTCTGTCAATTTTGCAATAATATCTGTTTATTACTTAATATTTTGTTTCACTGTAACTTGTTTACTGTAAATTAAGATAAAATGATAAGTTTAAAAAAGGTTTTGGCCTGTGCAGCATTGTATTTCTTTATTTTATTATTTATTTATCTAACTAAACACAAAGGGTGCAGCTGACTCGGTGACTTTTTGGTCTTTCTTGCATCCTTGCTGTACATTATGTGCATTAATGCATAAGTTGTGGTTGTTTGTAAAATTGTGATGTCAGCATAAATTTAAAAAAAAATTCTTGTTAGGTGGCATTCGCCTTGACAACACACGGTTCACGGTGTGCGTTCAAATTAACTGAAAAAAATGACTGGGTGCAATTGCCATTTTTCCAGACTGGCTACGCTACAGAATACACTACACACTAACAGTGACCGGCCAACATTTACAGTACTGCCGACTTTCGATATCAATAGCATTTTTCTTCTTCTGTTTTAGCTCCTCATTTTGACATGTTAAGTGCTGTTCTTCTAAAGACATACTAGGGTTTTTAGAGTACTACCAATATCTCCGTAGTTTTAATCCGTAGAAATCTCTTACTTTACTTTACACTCGGTGAGTAAGTAGAAAAAGTTATTCGGACTACATATTTACGTCACAGCGGTCACTAAAGTGTACACACCGTAGCATTTACGGAGTAGAATGTTGATTTACAGATGTGGTAGTTTAATGGTCATCCAGGATGTTATTGCTTCAAATTATTATTGATTGCCTGCAAATGGATTATAGTTTTTTTATCAAAAAATCCAGTTATTGTTACCTAGCCTGAATTTTAACTAGTCCTCTAACGTGGTACATATATTTGGACTTTTGTATTAACTCTGATATATTTAATAATTACGCATTGATAGTCTGTGGTTAAATGCGTCGCCTTTTAATCGAAAGGTTGCAGGTGCGAAACTGGTCTCTAGCTAGTCGGTTGTGTCCTTGGGCAAGACACTTTACGGATATTGTCTAAAACCAGCGGATCAATGGGTTCTACTCAAATGAGAGAACATACACAACACACTGCAATAGCTCCGGTAACACGACAGTGGGCGCGAGGTGATCTGACGATTTCCCGTGTATTAACGCCCTTGGTTTTCCCATTCACGGGGATAAACATAAATATCCCATGCTATCCTTTTTATTGCGCCTTTTTTGTGCAATTAAAACACCAGGTAAATACGGTGAATATTCAGGAAATAAAGTTTATATTGAAAAGAAATACTAAATAAATAAACAGAGAAAATTTTCGAGAACGGTAGCCTACGTGCAAAAAACAGAGAATGTGCAAAATACAACTTGGATAAAAATAAAGTTTACAATTAAAAGTATGTAATACTAATTAAACAGTAAAAATTATGCGAAATGGTACAAAAAAGAATGGTTCGATGTCCAAAATATATTTACCACAATGGCATATTCACAATGTGGTTAGATAAAGCCACAGCGTCGTGTATAGTATTTGAAAACATAAAAAAAACGTTAAAGCATAAAGACGGCCACTTTGTCGAGCTGCAATCTTAGCCCGGAAGTCCGGCAAGTTACCCAAGGGGTCACCTTGAAACCGTCGCGATCTCTGCAAATCTTACCTTTCTTCTACCAGCTCGAACGTGCGGATCAGCATATGACTACGTGAATTATTCGTCATAATAATAATTAGTCCGAGTAATGACGGTCAGCAAAAAATTAGTATAGAATTTGTAAAATTTTATAGATTTTTTTTATTTTAGATCTTTTCCACTTTAATAACGTACTTGTTGTCCCGTAAACGAACATGAAGAAACAAAAAGCAATCGATTTTAAAGCATAAATAGACACAAAGAACGAAACAAGTTTTAACAATGCGCTTACCGGCCTGGCGTAATGTCTCTTTCGCCCTCTGCCTCGCTTTAGTTCTCTATAGTGAGAATATCCAACCACCAGCATAAACATCTAATGATTTTCTAGTTGTAGTATTCAATTTGAGTGATTACCATGTCTGACAGATTGGTCTGGTGGGTAATGCGTCGTCACCTTTCAGCCGAAGAGTTGTAGGTTCCTCGCTAGCCAGTCGGTTGTGTTCTTGGGAAAGGCACGGGACATTGCCTGAACCCAGCGGATTAATGGATTTTACTAAATTGAAGGAACGTGTGAATGATACACAACACACTGCAATAGCTCCGGTAACCCGACGGTGGGCACGAGGTGATTTGACGATTGCCCGTGTGTTAACCTCCTTGGTTTTCCCATTTACGGTCAAAAACATGAATATCCTATCCATGAGGCGATAAACTTACGTTGAAAACATTCTTGACAAGCATAAGTAATACAATACACGCAATCACACCATCACCCCCTTGTTGACTTATCAGTGAAAATGCGAATGCGCCCTCTCGGTCTAGTGGAAGGGAAACTTGAGACAGCCCCATGCATGTGGACTGGTTTTGGCCGCCGAAGTAAAGTTGTCCATTAGAATGTTGAATCTGAAGCGATTTTAAACTCCTTTCAGAAACTCGCATATATATATGTATGTATCGGACGCGTTAACTATTCGCCCAAACGATCAAAGCTTTTTTTATCAGGCCAAAGTTCGAACCCACTATGGGCTTGTCGCTAGGCCGTTTTTTTATAGAATTCGATATGTATCGGACACATTGTCCAGCATAGAATTTAAAACCGACTTAAAAACTCTGCCACCACGTAACCTATAATAGGTTTGTAAAACAGCTTAGGCCCCTACATTGGAAAAAACAATAATTTTTTTTTAATTAATTTTCGTAGGATTCGAAACTTGGCTCGGTTAAAAATGCCAAGTTTCGAATCCTAAGAAAAAGTTGTCAAAAAATAGAAAAAATTATTGTGTTTTTTTTATATAAATGCTTCATGTAAATGTAAAAAACACCTTAGATTATTAATAAAACGATAAAAGGTTTGTAAAACAGCTTAGATTGAAAAGCACAGCAAAAGATTTGTCAGACATTTTAGTTTGACTTACCGCAACTGCCCAAGCGGCATTGTAGAAAAGGAAGACGTCGTTTATCCCATCAAGTTTAATGAAGGATACTAAGCTAAGTATCAACTCACTAACAGCAACTACAGCATAGCATATCAGCCACAACAACAAGCCTTCATACGCATCCTGATGGAATAGAAATTGTAAATTTATTTCATTTCTTGGTGTAAAGTCATCAAAGAAACTAAAAAAGCTTAACTAAGGACAACTATCACCCAATCCAAACTATGATATTATGATATGTTTCATTCCTGTAAATGGGAAGACCAAGGGGGTTAAAACACGGGCATTCGCCAGGTCACCTCGAGCCCACCTTCGGGTTATCGGAGCTATTGCAGTGTGTTGTATATGATGGACACTTTCCTTCAATTTGGTACAACCCATTAATCCGGTGAGTTCAGGCAATGTCCGTTAATTGCATTGCCCAAGTACACAAGCGACCAGCTAGCGACCAGTTTCGCATCTGCAACCTTTCGATTGAAAGTCGACGCACTAAACCGCCAGACTAACCGGCCGTATATATAACATGCAATGCAACGTAGTTATATTGTCTCCACACAAAAGCATTAAGTTGATGTCTCAGTTAAATACCTTTGCAATACTTCGAATACAAATTGCCGAAATCACCAACAGAAAAGGAGAGCCAATCGCAGCGAATGCATAAAACACCTTTATCACTAAAGAGACAAGAGGTCATAGGCAAATTGTTCCGTGAAAGGTACAAAATTTACCAACCTGTGGAGACAGCGCCGGATACGTAAACAGCAAGGCAGAGCAAAACTAACGTTTCGATGAAGAATTGAATCTGTAGATTGAAAATAAACTGTCTAAGGCTGATCATATTGATGTATAAATCTTGTTATTATTTGACTGGCATGTATCGTCCCCTGTTGTATACAACAACAGGCATGTATCGTACATATATGTACGACCCGCTGACTACCAAAGGGGTCAACGTTAGTCAGAAAGCGAAACTTACCGCAGAAAATGTAGCAGCTAACAACGCAGCAGTTCTCCTGTTCCCAAAACTTAATCTATCCGCCAATGCCATGACCGCCAACTATAAATCCACCATACGATTCTTTAACGAGTTTCGTATGTAACAACCAACTCAAAACACTAAATTGTATTACTAGCCACCGAGAACCTTTACCTCTAATGTATCTTTATCTCAATAAGATGTAGTAACATGTATGGTGAGAGTTACCAGGTTGATATATGTACTGGTTGTACAGCATTTGTTACAGAAGCCAAACAATGGTTCACACAATAGTACATCGACGCCCAAATGTGCGTGGTCGGTGTATAGTTTCGAGGGTTGCCTATTACAATTGGTTAAGACAACAAAAGGCCGGTTGGACCTAACCAAGTAAAGAATATTTTCTTCCTGGCGTGTTTACCTCGCGCTTGGGACTTGGCTATCTTGCGTACTACCGATCAAATTGCGTGAACGGCCAGCGCACTTTTTAGTAGCAAAGCTTAACCCATTATGGGCTCGTCACCAATACCGTTTTTTTGTACAGATGTCGGTATATATGTATCGTTAGCGTTAACCATTTATTATAGGACATGTTAACCCCGCGCTTAAAGGTCGGATTCTAAGTACTACCGGTTGAATTGTGTGAACGACCAACTCCGATTTTTTGCCCGATGCATAAAATTCACAGCCTTAATTGTCTCGCCCCTAAGATCTTTTTTGTATAGAATTGGTCAATGTATCGGTAACGTTATGCATTCGGCCACACGACCGGAACAAATTTGTACGTTCATATATACTTACGCGCATAGCGACGATCAAATGGTTGTGGGTCCGATTATATCGTGCCGTCAGGTAGCGCCATTGCGCAATAAACAATTAGTCACATGGTCGAGTATTTGAAGCTAGGTTATTTATGTTTGTCCCGTCAATAGGTAATTCCAAGAAGCGTTATTGCACGGGCAATTGTCAAATTACCAACGTCGGGTTACTGGAGCTACTACAATGTGTTGTGTTTGATTCACACGTTCCTTTAAAGAAGTTAAACCCATCAATCCGCCGAATTCAGACAATTTCCTTGCCCAATGACACAACCAACTAGCTAGCGACCAGTTTTGAACTTGCATTTCTTCGGCTGAAAGGCGACGCGCTAAACCACCAGACTAATCGGTCGTATATAAAGGGTATTATATAACCTTTAAATAAATATTCATAGTTTATTCGTTTCAACGTCGCGCCGAATGGTAACACCGTTGACACTAGACAAAATAAAATTTCAATCCGCATTAAGTATTGGCATACATAAGGCTGTTATGACTATATTAAAAAAGAACACTCCTTTTTTTTGATACACAAACA
The DNA here is from genome assembly GCA_000149265.1 of Ciona savignyi. Lineage (NCBI taxonomy): Eukaryota > Metazoa > Chordata > Ascidiacea > Phlebobranchia > Cionidae > Ciona > Ciona savignyi. The sequence goes on from CH002794.1 coordinate 218,850, forward strand.
CCTCGGTAATGTCCGATTGCCAACCTGTACGGTATTGTGAATTGCTGAATTTAATAAAGCGTTTTTAAATATAGATTAGGTCATTATACATAAATACTCCAGGTTTCCGCATTGTTTTTTGTATAAGGTTCGTCCATATCCTATTGAAACAAAGCCTTGTGTCAACACACAACCTGAAAACACATTCTTTACAACTTGCCACGCGCCGGTTTCTGTTTTCAGTCTGGACGTTTAGGAGATGAGTCTATTGTCCATTACGTTTTCGTAAATGTTTGCTTGACAATCTTTAGATTGCCACCACAAATACACGCCCCTCTTTGTCTTAGCGCATTATATCAATTGTTAAGTATTCAACACTTCACAATGGTTTCAAAAGCGATGTAGCAAACTATATAGGCGACCGCTAATGTAATATCATATGACGTAATACTTAAATGTTCCGCGACGGAAACGGTGCCACATGAGTGTAATATGATATCCAACCCTTAAGATCCTTTTGTTACCAAAGTATATATAACGCGAACTAGAATAAGTTTGCACTATTTATTTTTAATTGTTGTGCTTAAAATCTTTTTAGCGTACTAATGCCGTATTATACCTCTTTGCCTGGGCAAGTATTTACATCTGAGCCTTCCCAAGCGCCTAGGAGACAATTTCGAAGCTCCGAGGAGCAATACTTTCATGATCGGCAAGATACCCGCGTCAATATCCCTGACGAGTTCCTACCGGTGCAAAGAGTGGAATCCATACAGCGTTTACCTATTGACCCATCTGTTACAATTCGGCCAGTTGTGAAAGATGTCCATCCTGGGCAACAAAACATGATATTCCAGGCTTGGCAAGCAACGGAGAACGAAGTTCCCAGCGTTCAAATAACAGTGGATCGTGATCATAGAGGAAAACTTGTAATTGCACAAACGAAGGTAATATATGTTCAGCTCTTCGTTCGGGTATTGATAGATCTGTTTTGCCGGGCTAGGTTTCAAAGCCTTTTGATCGGCACCAGGACCGTTTTTGTAACGAATTGGTATATCTATTGGTCACGTTGACCATTCGGCCACACAACCATACCAGTAATAGGTCGTCGTAACATTGGTAATCGTGAAAATATCGCGACCTTCATCTTTTGCATTGCGTTAAATGGTTAGCAATAATTGTAATTTTGAACAACCCATATTCCCTTTCAGTGTAGACCGAATTTATAAGTTTGTATCTAAACTTTAATGCAGGTGGTGAGGTCAACAACGCACAAACACAACACAGCAACTTTGGTTGTTTTGTTGCTTGTGGTCGCTTTGCTGGTAACCGGTGGGGTTATTCTGGGCGTGCATTTCTTGGGCAAGAATGGTGGAGATGTTGTGTTGACCCAATCGGCGGAAGAAAATTCAAATTCGGAGATTCCTTGCGACCAATGGATCCAGAAATACGGCTCACGTATGTATAATTCGTTTTGATTAGAAATATGTTTTTTTACATATACACAACTATAGAAAAAAGGGGAGAAGGCGTTAAACTGAATTGATTATCTTATATAAAAACTATAGTCGTCGCTTTAGAGGAAATACATTTTTACACAGGGTACTTATAGTCAATTTGGATGATAGATCGCAAAGCTATTAACCTATAGGCATGTATTTCGAAACCTAACCCTCTACTTTCGGAAAGTTTGGTTAAAATGGAAATGCATAGGCTGATTTAATTCATGAGCATTTATACAATTCACTTAATTTACGCTTCGGGAAATTCGAACTTCGCATTATAGTGGGGTATTTATTACTGCTTCGTTATAATGTTTTCGTATTTACAGTAAAACTGAGCAACGGACAAACTTTTATTTTTGCAATCCGAGAAATCGTGGTTTCTCTTGAATCAGATGCAAGCACGTCAGAAGATAGTTTACGGAACTTTTTCAGCTTTTTATACGTTAAGAAGTTATTGGTTGGACGAAATGTCACAGATTTTGCTGATAAGCTGCTACAAACCAACGTGAATTTAAACCAAGCAAGGACAGGAACAGCCGACTTTAACATTTACTACATAAACGTTCCTAGCTTGTCGCTACCCGATCCAAGTCAACAAGATCACGCTACAGTTTCCACAGTCAATCAAACTGAAATTTACAGCACCACAACTGAGTCTAATACTCATATTACGAATTATACAACTAGTTCCAGTAATTTTGTGTACCAGGATAACAGTACCAGTAGTTTGAATGTGACTACTACTCAAAACAATAGAACAAACGAACATCATAATACCTATTATTACACAATATTTAACAATGTTATTTCTGGCGGGAATAATTATCATTGGAATAGTCAGAACAATATATACTACAGTAACCACCTACAACTCGACAATAATCAGTCACAAATCAACAACGACCATCCGCAAGACGACAACAACCAACTACAACATAACAACGACCACCCACAAGACGAAAACCTATTTGTACCGCTTGTACCATTTTGTTATTAACGATTTGTGTTGATTTTTTATTGTTTTAAATACATCTTGATATTTATGGGATTACATTAAAGGGAACAAGAAAAAATGCTTATAAAATGAGACTAATTCAATCATACTATATCAACCCCGAAATGTAACTAACCCTAAATGTCCTAACGGCCTAACTATTTTTTTTGTAAATTTACCTTTAGCCCCCGCTAATTTTTAATTTTGTGTAAAATTTACCTTTAGCCCCCTTTTAGTATCCACCATATTTATGTTTTATTGCCACCTTTTGAATAAACTTTCGGCACTGGTAAATCGAAACTACGTTTTACTTCTCTCTAGTCTAGAGCATTTCCGTCGAGAAGGTAATAAATGTTTTGTAATAAAAAGTATTCTTACTTATTTATAATATGTATAATATTGTTAAAATTTGTAATTCGATCACCCGATTACTAGGATTAGCATTTCCGTCCTTTTTAATAGTGCCTGCTGGATATATACCAACCATCTGAACACTGCTAACTACTCGTGTGGTATTAGATAGGCTTATTAGATATAAGCACCGGTGCGCATGGGTAAATATACATCAACTGCTCTTAATAATAAAAAAACTTCCTACAAAACTAACGAGTAATTGAAAATTTATTGGGCAGAATTTTGGGAAATTGTCGTTTTTAATAAAGTTTCGTGAAGCGCGGATTAAAATGCAAAACAATTTAATAAACCGTATTTCGTAGAAGTCGCCTGGAGTCTAAAAGAAGCAAAAATCCGTACATATACAAAATATCGGGTTAGGTGGGGCCATAGTGTGGTACGATGCAGCAGATTTAACCTGTTGTTGACGTACGGTTGTGTGGTGGGATGGCTACCGCGGCCGATAGATATACCAATTCAATACAAAAAACGGTATTGTTGACGAGCCCATCAGCATGGGTTCGAACCTAGCCAGACAAAAATATTGTCGATCGGCAGATTTAAAGATGGCGATTTACAAGGGAATGGTCTTTGTGAAACCAACTAAGTCTTTATTAGATTCTATGGTCTCCATTAGCACTTCTTTTACGCATCATACCGAACCGACAAAATCAAATTGACCACAATTTAAAAAAATATGATAACAAAGTCTCGTGATGACAAAGGGTAAACGCTAATGATACATTTTTGTTTAATCACCGACGATTACCAATTCTACTTCAAAAACGCTTTTACTAGCCAGTACATCATTTAGTTTAAAACTTGCCAAAATTGGGCAAAGTATAATCAGACACAAAATGCAAACAAATTAAGCACCGAAAAGACGTGGCCTCCTTTATAATACACAATACGACATGATACGAACGTTGGTATGCATTAACCCTTACCAAAGTAATTCTCTAAATTAAACACGTTTATCTCATACATTAACTTTGCAAACTACGTCACAGATTGGATGATCAGACTTGCATTACGCAATCCAACACATCTGGCCACATGTAAAACGTGATGGTCGCACGAATATTAATGATTTGAGCAATGGATCGCGTGCTCGACTAAACTTAATTAATAATTAGATGTCAACAGTTTGGACGGTAGACACAATGATTCGCATTAAGCACAGACGTCATGGGTTGCTTAATTGTTTTTTTTTGGTGGCATTTGGGGACAAAATAGGCTGCTCTAAATTGATTTAGCAAGAGTGCGAAAAGTAGACCAATTTACGTAAATATAATAAGACTATATATTCGTGGAAAAACAAGTGGCACTGTTGTAGCCTCTACTGTTTTTGTTTTTATTTCCTTTCGAAAAAGGGACCTGTGATTTTGTCCGTTTTTTCAACAAACTTTTATCAGGGGTGCCTTGTCACCGCGTTATTATCTCGGAGTAGTCTGTTTGAGCTTAAATGCAATATTCTTATTTAGCTCGTCGTCAGTAACAGGCGGTATGACACGAGAAATTGTTAGAATACCTATTGCGTACAGTCGGGATGATCGATGGACTATTTCAGTGTATTAAGTATTCGGTATGTTTAAAACCACATATTTTATTCCAATAAGCAGAGGCAACATTTGTGAGACACTAGGAAAAGGTCCGAGATACTTTCAACTTGGCATAGAACAAAGTCTGGTGCTCTTAAATGGGGGCAAATACCCACGAACTCGCACCATGCAGGCTGTACATGCATCGTAAAATATTGGCTGTCTTCACAACATTAATCTGAGGAGATTAGAATAAAGAATCACAGTCTATTCATGTCTATATACGTGACGTGTCTATGTCTACGCGTGACCGCTTACCATTTAAAACTTCCGAATTATGTAGCAATATGAATAGATGTTCGATATTTTGCGAACGGCTTGACATTCCCCGATTAATTCTTAAAATAGACTTTTCTCACCGTCCCAACATGACGCATTCTGACAAGCAAATAAACGGAAGCCTGCGTGACTTGTTTAACAGACTAAATTGGGAAATAAATTATAAGTTTCTATTTTCTACCTTCTAAATGTATCAGTACGGTTACTGGAAAAGCAAATAAATTAGCTCTTTCTATCGGAAGAAACATTATTACATTTAATTCCTTGTAATTTAGGGTTTTAATTGCAGTAATAACCGCCTCGCTTCGGGCTGAGTATCGAACTTCCACTAAAACGTGCGAGAAAGGAGATAAAGTGCGTCATTTCTCTGTATACGCGTAAAGAAATGCTAGGATCGCTAATATCATAATTTGCTGACATTTTTTCCCGATTTTGATCGAGGAAGGAAGCGGTATAAATACCGATGGCGACTTGTCAAACTGCTTCAAATGCTATCAGCAGAATAAGAGCTCAGTTGACAACTTCTCAAGATTAGGACGGTTATGATGAATATAAAGAAATTCAACGTTTTAGGAATTGTTCTGTTTTTTAGTCTAAGTTATACCGCGGGTAAGCTATTGTTGTGTTACTTATCTTGAACCCTAACTGGTGTGTTATGATAATGCTAAATAAATGTCTAAGAATAATATATTTAAATTTGATTTTTATTATCCTCGTGTATATTCTCGGGAGTGAGGAGGCCCCCATGTTATATCTCGAACAATCCTATATCTCATTTTTTATATAGAATGTTAAAATGTATATGTGTCACGATAACCATTTGGTCATATAAACGGTATGTTTAACCCATGACAGGTCCATCCCTTTATGTATAAAATAAGTATATTTATCGGTCGCGATAACCACTCGACCACACGATTAACGCGCATCTAAATCTTTCGAAGTTTTGTAAAGAATCGTTAAATGTATTAGTCACTTTAACCATTCGACCAAACAAAGGCTATCTAGAACCCATGATGGGTTCGTACCCAAGACAGTTTTTGTATTGAATTGATACATATATCGTCGCGATAAAAATTCGTTCACGCGATTATATGCATCTCGGGTCCACGCCTTAATATACATCGCAACTAAAGCTTGGAAACTTGCAGGTTTGAGGTGTTACACCTGCAACAACGTTCGGTCAAACCGGGAATGCTGGCGTCGGGAGCGGTGTCCACGGGGTTCCGATGGTTGCCAGAACGTCGTGCGTCTCGAAAACGGACAGCTTCGCATCAGTAAAGGTTGCCAGCAATTCTCGGCTTGCGTCTCTACCAGCAGACAGGTACGACTGGGGCGGAAGTTTGTTTTTATACAGCACGAGACGTGTAGTATTCTATGTTCTTATATAGTATGTAATTAAACGTACCTCCAGACGATCCCATTACGGGTTCGAAACTTGACTGGCTAAAATGACGTTTTCAATAAGGAATATATATATATATATTTAAATATGATATTATCATATTATCTATATGCGAAAAAGTGGCGTCGAATAACTTAAGTAAGTGACGTCGATTTCTTTGTGGTTGAAAACCAATCAGACAGTTTATAGTTTATACCGATAAGTTAATTCGATTATTTCTTCCAGAATTTCCGCCAATGCCAACCCACAGTAGTGAGAGTGCTTAAGCTGGCCAGTATTCCTCGAAACTTTAACGCTCCGCCTAGTTTATGCACCACGTGCTGCAATACCGACTCCTGCAATCGAAAGTAAGTCCAAATAAAATACCAGGATATCGTATATGACAGATAGAGTATTCATATTTTATCTCAAATAGTACGATAACGAAAGTGGCGGTATCACACGGGCAATCGTCCGATTACCTTACTAATACGCTTAGAAGCGTTCTTACATAAGTGATCCCCCGATTACCTTGTGTCTAGTGTGACCTGAGCTATTACAGCGTATTGTATACTGGGTCGGTTAATTCCAAGCCCATCACTGGTTTATAAATTGACACGATACAAATTTACGACCTTGCCTTTTAGAATCTCCGGTTCATGTATAACCAACCCTCACAAAGTAAAAGAAAACCTCCCAAAAAATAAATTAGTGTTTGGCAACAATTATGAGTTGTATTAAGTGTTAAAGTAAGTTTTGCTATAATTCTTTGCCGTCCTTAGGCTATATCTCCAAGAACAAAGTCGATTCGGAATGCGAAACCCGAGAGACAGGATTCGATTTCGACCCGCGCAACCCCCCATTCGTGACGTCACAATCCTGCCTATGTCTCCCGACACCGCACTTCTGACGTTTTCAGGTTTGATTGTTTTTATTTCGAACGAACAACTATTTAAATCTGATTCTGGGAATTCAACGTGACGAAAAATTATCTGGCAATACTGTTAATTTTTGTTGCTTAAGAATCATCTGGCAACACTGCTAATTTGTTTTGTTCAAGAATTGCTTGACAACACCGCTTTTTCAGTTTTGCTCAAATATGGCAACACTGATATTTCGGCATTACCCAAAAAACGTCCAGAAACACTGTTATTTTGCAGGGCCGGATTTACAAATTTGCAGAGATTAATCTGCAAATAAAAAGCCGCCATTTACGTCAAAACGTCTTAATATTACACGGTCAAAATGCCTGGAATTATTGGAGGATTATCTTGGTTTTGGTGTCGCACCTTTTTTGCATTATCGAGCTGAAATTTATGCTAAATTTGGACTATCTGCATAATTTACTACTGGTAGCAAATATTTAGTACGAAATATACGTCATATTTTAGGATATAGGCGTTAACTAACTACCATTATGATTGACAGGTCCAGCAATAGCTGTTGAATTGTGATTGGGGAAAAAACTCGTTAGCCATTCAACCACTTTTCAAAATTGCGACGCAATTTTTCTAAAATTGAAAATGTCCCTAAGCGGTATTAGAAAGAGCAAAGTTGTGTTGTGTATGATCGGAATGTAGATTAAATGACGTACGGCCCATTATAGATATGGCCGTATTTCTGTTTATTTGTCAAATACCTGCGTTAACGCATGGCCTTCTAACATACCCCACGTTTTACCGACTATATATCCAAGTTAGATACAGTTACATAATCTTGCTAGCAGTGGAATTTGGTTAAGTCTTATATGACGACATAGAACACCACTATGACGTTTCAACGCTAGGTAATTTGCCCTTCCCTGTATTAATCATCTACCGGTTATAGGAGTTGTATGCAAAGGCAATTTTGGTTAGAACGTATAACAGCAAGCGACGATATAAAATAGATCGCCTCTGGCTATCAGTGGCATTACCTTATTTAATATATATACGCGTTGTATATATCGCTACGTTGCAACTTTTTACTGTGTTTTTTTTTTAATTCAAGTATTTTCCCATTAAAATAAGCAATTTTAGACTACGCTATCACAAAAATATTTAAAGTTGCACTTTTTAATTAATTTATTGTGCTCTGACGTCACCACTGACGTCATTGACTTGAAGCGGTCAAAGAGACCAACGCGATTTTCCGCGATTCGCGCGTCATCGGGCATTCTTGGCAATTGATCGTTCTAAGAAGGAAAAATAAATTGTCGCAATCTTAGCGTTGGAGGGTTAAGTCGGCATTACAGAACTTTCGATGTCTAATTACGCAATTATGAACGGTTGTATAGTTGAAAGTAAGCGCGACCGATTCACAAAAGTATCTTCTGTATAAAAAGGTGTTGTACGGTCGTGTGGCCGAATCGTTATACGACTGATACATATATATACCAAATTATATACAAAAAACGGTTTTAGCAACGAGCCCATCATCGCTTCTAAACTAAGCCCGTTATAAAAAAAACGGTTATGCTGGTGACACCGCCATCGTTGTTTCAAAACTTACACTCCTCAAAAAATTAATACTCACTCAAAACTTGGCCGCAAAAAAGGAACCATTCGGCGCCGTGCTTAAAACATTTAAAAAAAAGAAACGCATTCATGTAACTTGGACCCCGCAAAAAAATTAATGTAAAATAATCACCTTAAACTTAGGACGGTTAAAACAATCATAACCACCCGTTTTTACCTTCCAGACATTAGGAATCATTCGGCGACGTTCTTCAATATCGTCCTCATCCCGAAGAAGACAGTCCGTCTCACCCCGGTCCTCACGAGCGGAGGACGCCTCCCTGGGATCAACCTCGATCGTCGTCTTCCTCCTGGAACAATCGCGTTCCTCGTCCGCGGATTGTCCGCCGGAACGCAGTACAGGTTTGTCGCGATTTATCCGGGAATTCTAGATTAAATACTTTAAATTGCGACATTTTTTCTATAATTTCGACAACTTTTCAAACGGTATTTATTAGTTGTTTTAACCGGCTTGGTTTCGAATGCATTATAGGCTCGTAACAACGATCATTTTTATATGGATTCGGTATATGTATCGGTCGCGTTACAACTATTCGGCCAGCATACGACCATACGCCACACTCATTAGGTTTAATAAAATAAAAATAAAAAAATAAATATTAAAAATAAAAAAATGGTAAGATTTTCACTAATCCAGTACATTTTGTTTCCTCATATCAAAATAACAGTAACTTTAGAGCATAATACATGCCATTGTTGGATATTGTCTAAACATATAAAACATAAATTAATCAATATTGTCCTTTTTATATATCGAGACGTATTGATAATTAATTTCGACAGAAAATGTAATAGAACCACATTTTAAACGGTTAAAATACTATACTGGGATAAAATACTATGTTTTATGTTTATTTATACTACACCACTGCTTAAAACATGACTGAATTGTACGGAACTCGAGTGTGCAATAATCAAAGTCTATTTAACGTGCCTGCTAGTGTGAGAACTTTACAACACGAAAAGTAATTTAATCTTGCAACGTGGGAAAACGCGACGTTAGACATAAAACAGCGCCAAGTTATAAATTAATCTCAGAACTAAATGCTTAATGGTCTTATGACACGTTGCCGCTATCATGCCAGTTGTAGTTAAGCATGATTTGGACCGAAAATAACCGACTTCGAGACAAAGATTCAAAGCACGACTCCGATTAAGTGCAATTGACTTTTGCACAACCTCTTGCTAACAACAAGGTGGCATATGATCTTATAATTGCGTTTTCAAATACGGTCGTGTGGACAAGTGGTTAACGCGACCGATACATATAACTCTACATACAACGATGTTATACTAAAAAAACTTGGGCAAGAGCCAATCATGGGTATAAAACTTCGCCGTATAAAAAAACATGAGAGATGTTTTCGCACCGAACCAAAAGTTTTGCCGTATTTTCGTGTTTTCTTCACTGGATTAAGTTTTTTTTGCATATTCGCATAAAAAAATTAATAAACCACCATGGGACAAATAGGGCTATTGTAAACTTTATCATAAATCCAGGAAGAGTGATTTCATATAGAGTTACATAACCCAATACGGATGATGCGTTTCGTAGCAACATAACTGTATCACTCGACCCTTTGTTCAAAAGATATCTTTAACAAACACTCAAATTTCGTAAAAAGTGGTACCCAAGTAAAATCTTCTTGGCAAATATGTCGGGTTATAATGCGATTAACGAAATTTAATCGTTCTGTGATAACACGAGCTTTAACCCGAGATCTGTAATTTGCGGCGGACGTTCATACGCTTATTAAGAGTCGCGACTAATCTTGTTATTGGACACTTTGCTCAAATTTGGCTTTTTAACTTCAGTATTTCAGTCAGCAAACCGCGTGTTTGTGAAATAAAAAAATTCCATGGATTCCGTCTGGCCGCAGATTGCATGTTGCTTGTTGATTCTGCTTGCGAACGCAATCAATATAATATTACATTCTCCAAGACCTGCTGTTTAAAACGTTTTCACGCTTAGTATTATTATTACGATGTCTGTTGCCGGAACCCATATTTCCGACAGTTTTAACTGAAATACCGAGCAAACAATAATTGCCATTAAGTTCCATTGGCCTTGTGACCGATAAAATGGTTAACGCGACCAATATATGTACAAATTGCAATTCAAACCCGGTCTAAATAGCGATCGAGCCTCTCGTGGGTTCGAAGCTTCTACCGTAAAAATGGACATGGTTTAATGATATTATTAGTATATATGTTACAATGTTATCTTGATGCGAGATTTCGGTGCGTGCGTTGATTGGTAATTACCTGTCGCCTTTATCTTTATACTTTCCGCTAAAAACCGTTAGACTTTACCGCCTATATATTTGCTTTTATATATGACCTGTTGCAGTGTGTTTGGAGGTAGTTGTAATTTTATGCTGCTTAAGTTAAAACAAGCATTTTCTAAATATCGTTGAGAGCTGCTGACTACAGGTTATCGAGAACCCTGCTTAAAAGTGTAACATATACTCGACGTAGTTTTTTCCTATCTGGTCTTCTAACATTTTATACAAGTGACTTAATGAAGACGTCATTTCCAGATTGGCGGTGATATCTCGGATATACTCCGCACTATACGCCCAGAAGATCTACCATTCGTTCGTAACAAGTAAGATTGATAACTTAAGTTTGATTATTTTACTTTTTTCATGGCGATGAATGCTGTAGAGTAGACGATTAAGTTTCTTGAGTCGTTGGGTTTCCTGAACGTCTTAATCAAACACAATGAACTTAAATGGCTCTTGTAACCCGACGGTGGATTTTCAGATTATCTGACAATTATATCCTTGTGATAATCCCCCCTTGTATTTTCACTTTCACGGGGATATAAATGAATATCCTGTCGTAGCAACGATCCAAAAATTAAGAAAAGATTAAAGTTACTTCATTTGAAGCATATGCTTTTAAACAAGTATAGCAGGGATTTATAGGGATATATGATATGTACCTGGATTGGCACCCTACAGACTATGTATCGGAGGGAAATGGTATACAAGGTACACGGGAATTAACTGAAAGAGTTCGTTGTAAATGAAAAATTGATTTTCAAATGTTCAAAATTTCATTACCCTTCATTAAAGCGTCATTCAACGTAATATCCGCTTTCAGATCCACGTCGTCCAGCTACTTTGAGGCAAATCGAGACGACGACAAATTCGGTCAAAGTCAGAGTTGGATTCGCGCAGCCTGGAAACGGGAACAAAGTATCTTATTACGTATTAAGCTACAGGTGAGCTGATGCGGGATTGAATTATTAGTTGGCGGTAATAAGCTAGAATGTTGATTTATAGATTGTAACCATACTGGATTGTTCAATTTCGTTTATTTATTGAACAATTGTAAAATTTTCGTTTTTTCTTCGTCTTGGACATTCAAGGTGAAAATACGCAAAGAGCTTTATAACGCGGGCAATCGTCATGTTGATTATGCAAACCACTAAGTCACCAGCTCCAAGGTTAAACAACAGCACACCACGAATGATTTATTATTCAAAATAACAAAAATGTGTCATTAAACTATAATGTGCACTCTCGCTACCTTTCCCTTTTTTTGCCGTTTAAAATGCCAAATTTTATAAACATTTTTATTCACTTGGCATTAATGGAATAAATTATCATCAATCTTTTGTATTTTTTAACTTTTTTTTCGGGGGTAGGCTCAGTTTTGAACCTATGATAGGCTTTGCACAAAGACCGTTTTCGTTGTGCTAAACTTTGCATTTTTAACTTTTAACACTTTTTAACACAATAAAACATCATCATCTATTGCATTTCTAAATACGGTGAAGACATTGCTAGTCGTTGTTCAACCCATTAAACCACGCCGATTCAGGCAATTGTATGACGTAATAATAACAAACAATCGCCCCCAGGAAAGCGTCCGACCCTCCCTCAATGGAACGACGACTCCCGCGCTTCACGTGGCCGGGGTTAAAGGTCATTCCCGACCTTGAACCTTCTACCGAGTACGTGTTGTCCACCTGGACAGTGGTCACCATGAATGGTCGGGAGTTGGCGAGATCGCAAAGAGTCAACCTTACAGTGCATACAGGTTAGTTAAAATAAAAGGTCGATAACGGGTTCGAACTCAGGAGCATTGGTCTCGTGACGTCAGGATATTTTCCGTTCCGTGACGTCAGGATATTTTCCGTGACGTCAGGATATTTTCCGTTTCGTGACGTCAGGATATTTTCCATTCCGTGACGTCAGGATATTTTCCGTTCCGTGACGTCAGGATATTTTTCGGGCCAGATATCGTATCCTTGTCATTTTTAACCGCGCTCAGTTTTCAACCCATAATAGGGTCGTCATCAAAACCGTTTTTTTATAAGAAATTAGCACATGATTTTATAGCGTTAACCAATCTGCCACGCAATAGTATTGCACGTAAAAAAACGTATATTGACTCCCAATATTGTGACACTTTTTCCACGAAACCGCCTTTTCAGACGTTTTAATGAATTCGACCTTACATCACTCTTATGTTGTAACGAATTTCGATTTTGAACATACCATATCGATCAAGTGTCCTAATTGAGCGGTTTATTTCTCAATGTCGTCAAGTACATAATCGTCGTGTTTTGTCCTTGCCATGTGACCATAACAGGACAAACAATTGGCGCCAATTTCTTGCTGACGTGTCGCCCAATTAGCCAATTACACAAAATGCGGATTACGAAGTTGAAATTTGGTTAAAACATTCGACGTCGTATTTCGTTAACGATGGAAACCAAGAAAATATTTCGTTTACTAACTTTACCCTAATGGCCGAGAACTAGACCACGATATGATTAAAACTAGAACACGATATGACGACATAATGACGATTTCCGCCGCCCACGAGCAAATTTATTAGCAGCAAAACGACTGATTATCCAAAACGCCTACACAATATAAGCATTTTGTTATTTAATTGCAATCAGCTTTACTTGTAAGCGTGGTTAATGGCGACAGAATGTCTTGTGGTAATCATATGTTTCACCCACCAGGATATATAGTTCACGTAGCATCAATGACAAGGAATGTTGATTAAGGATATGATTACTTAATGCCTACCGTCGGGTTACCGGAGCTATTGCAGTGTGTTGTGTATGATTTTTACGTTTCTAAACTTTTTTTGTAAAAGAAACTTTAAGCCAATGGGTTCAGACAATGTCCGCTAAATTGCCTAAGGACACAACCGACTAGTTAGCCACCGGTTTTAAATCTGTAACCCTTTGGCTAAAAGGTGACGCTATTTGGTCGGACTATGTTAATATGTAGATTATACTAACGCCCGTTTGACCAAAGAAAAGATACATCAATTTCTTTTTTTCTATTTTTTTACCGGCCTACGTTTTAAACCATAATGTGTTCATTGCTAAGACAATTTTTTGTATAAAATTCGGTATATGAATCGGTCACGTTAACCATTCGGCCAAACGAGCGTTCAACAAAATATATAGCTTACGGTCTTAAGAAATTACCATGTTCAGTATACTTACGTAATCGACATCTAATAACCCAGCGGTAGACGTAATAATTACCATTGTTTGTCACAATAGATGTCCCTGGGGTTGCCGAGGTGTACATGTCGCGCCAGCATTCAACCAACATCACGTGGGGGTTCCGACTTCCGTATGGCATCAGTCGAGCGTCACAGGAGATGTTCAAAGTCACTGTGAGGGACGATACAGCTGAAAGAATGATAATCGGTGGGTTGGTTTGGTGGGTTGGGTTATTCGTGTCTCGTAGAACCGTCAGTCGATAGAAGTGTGGTTCGAAATCTATAGCCCAATAGGTTAGCACATTCGTAAATCGAAATCTATAGCCCGATAGGTTAGCACATTCGTAAATCGAAATCTATAGCCCGATAGGTTAGCACATTCGTAAATCGAAATCTATAGCCCGATAGGTTAGCACATTCGTAAATCGAAATCTATAGCCCCATAGGTTAGCACATTCGTAAATCGAAATCTATAGCCCGATAGGTTAGCACATTCGTAAATCGTTGGTCCTTAAGGCAAATAGACGCTGGTATCAAATTTTGAATTACCAAGTACGTGACTAAGTGGTGTCTATTTTACAACGAAGCCCCTGCAATGTGCAATGAAACCACGCATATCCTGGGACGATTACATTAAAACGTCGTTTGCAATTAGGAAAGGAATGCTCCGCGTTTCTACGATACAAATGATGCGATTAAGATTAGTTTATTTTTGTTTTCACGATACAAAATATGCAACAGGATCTTATAAAAAAAAACAATTGAAACAAATAAGGAGAAAACAGTCGTTAAAACAGGTCTAAAATCAAATAATTATTTAGTGTGGGGATATAGACGTCAATACAAATTGACCTTTCAATCATTTAATTCAGCTAAGTTTCCGGGTTTAATGACTCAATATTTTAACACGAGTATGGACGGTCGTGTGATTGCCTACAGACAAAACAGTCGTGACTAAACCACC
Source organism: Ciona savignyi (assembly GCA_000149265.1). Classification (NCBI taxonomy): domain Eukaryota; kingdom Metazoa; phylum Chordata; class Ascidiacea; order Phlebobranchia; family Cionidae; genus Ciona; species Ciona savignyi. Next base: position 233,946 of record CH002794.1, read on the forward strand.
CCTTCGGCACGCTTACGATTTCCATCGCAGGCATTGCTCCAAGCTTTCAACCGTCGAGCCACGCATTTGACCTTTTGCCGGCAAGGAGCTAGCCACCGGCGCCGGCCAAAATCGTTTCTTGAATTGACGGATTAGTGAGGTTTAAAGTGTTGAACTTTTGCAGATACCCGTTATCTCACGTGACCAGTCATCATTCACGGCGCAAGGGTTGACCCCACAGAGCAGCTACACATTCAGTATACGAGCAAGTACCGGTGGAAGGGATTCGGTCCGAAGTTACTCAGAACCAGTCACGACACGTGAGTGACAATGCAAAAATAAATGTCCCGGCAATGATATGACTGTTTACTCTCATACACGACTATCTCACGTACGTATGTGCGGAAAATACCAGGCCATTTTTTTATACGTGCGTTGGGCCGTTAACAATATGGATTCTGGACGCACCAATTGCTCGTTAATGCTCTATATATTTAAGCAAGACACTTAACGGACGCTGTCTATAAACCCAACGACTAAAAAGTACCGGTAGCGTTAACAACTAGGCACCTCTTATAGATAAATTATGTTTCCATCTTTCTTTTAAGTTTCAATTTCATAATGGGCTCGTCACCAAGACCGTTTTTGTATAAATGCAGTTGTATACGTATCGGTCGTGTTAACCATTCTGTCACACGACCGTACACCACTTTGAAAATGATGAGAATCTTATCCTAAACTCCCTCCCGCCTCCAGTGGTTCGGTGCTACAGCTGCTACGATGCATCGACACGTGACCAGTGCATGGAATATGTGGAATGCCAGCCTGGATCAAGTGGATGCCTCAACGAGATACGCACACGAAGTCAGGTGGGCTATGGACCCGCAATGTACAGAGCGACGTTGAAATGCAAACAAGTGAACGCGTGCAACGTCGGAGAATTGCAGGTATGAGGATGATTTAACACAGGCTTGGGCTACATAGGGCCCGCGGGCCGAGTCCAGCCTGTGAAGGATTTTGACCGGTCCGCAGACTGTATCTAACCATGCCCTATAATTAAGATATTGAATACTATTCATGTAATAATCTGCCCACCAAGGACTTAATTTTTCTACACCTAGCCTGCCGACTAGAGAAGTTGCCCACCCGTGATTTAACAGATACCAAATACCGTGTTTTCGTATGTGGATACGTAGATTTATTTACTAATATGGAATTAAAGTTCTTTTATAAAACGGAATTTGAAAAATCAATTGCAGTAAACTTGAATATATTGTGGCTGATTTTTAAAACAGTG
>CH002793.1:25089-35156 GCA_000149265.1 Ciona savignyi
ACTAACTTTTAAATGTATTCTGCTTTGGCAAGAGCGAATGTTTTTTTCAAAACATGTTTGTAATGTCCTTACTTAAAAAATACCGTATAATGAGGTAAAGTGGTAGTTTAAGTATAGGAATGTACTGTACTATATTTTTTAATTAATAATTGAACAATCAGTTTATTTTTATTTTGCAGAAGTAGCATTTAAGTTCTGAGTGCATTTGTATGCCATGAACACTAAATTTCTTCAATTCATTTTAACATACACGTTATTATTGTCCGTCCCGTTATCCTAGCAGTTAAGTGCCTCACCTTTTAATCGAAAGGTTGCGGGTGCGAAACTGGTCGCTAGCTAGTTAGTAGTGTCTTTGGGCAAGGCACTTTACAGACATTGCCTGGACCCAGCAAATTAATGGGTTCTACCAAATTAAAGGAACTTCTCAATTATACACAACACAATGAAATAGCTTCTGTAACCCGATGTTGGGCACGAGGGGATCTGACGATTGTCGTGTGTTAACCCCCTTGTTTTTCCCATTTACGGGGATAAAAATGAATATCTCATCCTATATCCTATCCCAGTGGCGGCGTTAGTGGGGTGGCAGGGTGGGCCGGCCACCCCTGAAAATATCGGCCACCTCTTTAAATCACCCACCTATGTATTTTAAATGCTATGTTAAAAGTGAATAAAAGTTGAAAAGGGTCTTATGAACAGGCGCTATTCGATTAATATGTCATACTCCCTCTCCCTATCACCGATTAGCTAGGCAACGCAATTGAATAACAATGATTAAGTAGGGGAGTGTGGAGTGCAATTTGGATGAGCGAACTACTTTCGTTCAAAACGTGCCACACACCCAACGTTTACGTATATGCTGACGTTCGCTTTTCGTGAAGTCTCACACGCGCAAAGGGGAGGAGAAAGGGCGTGTGTATCTTGTTTATAATATCGTCCTTCAACGATCTGCGCACTCTTGTAATTTGGCAGAAAGTCAACGAAACTGCGGTCAAAAGTTAATCACGCTTTCTTGCTGTGGCAGGATACACCCCTTTTTATATAAAACCACCGATCCATATTAATATACGGTAGCGTGGACAACATATAAATGAAGCAAATCAGCATTCTCAGTTTTTTGTTTATCCCCATTGTGTTAAAACGTAGAAAGCGTTATAACACGGGCAGTTTGTTTAGCGTACCGGAATACGACCATGCATATCTATCATTCAGGCAGACTTAAGGTTGGTACGGCAATGCGAACGAAGCGCGGTTAAATATCTCGATTGTCTAAGAAGTAATTGTTCAGACTCTTGTAAAGTTTTAAAAATTAATAAATCCGAGATAGAAAATCACTTTAGGTTGGAACATGTAAAGCCTCTCTGTTAGCGCGCCAAGGCTTTCGATCGTTATACAACGTGATCGGCCTTTCTCTTATGCTAATCGTAGAGGACGTGATTCGCACGCATTATCAAAAAAGACAGAAAGCCCTTCTCTTTTCTGATGCGCCGTAACCGCAACGAGGAACAAGTAAGAAAGTTATGTTTTGGAATTAGCAATTGTAGTTTTCACTCTAATTCGATTGCTAAGAATTAACCGAAGTTTTATTTTGCATCCATTAAAACAAGTCTTATATTAGGCTATAATCTCTCGCAAAACGAACGTGCCTAACTGCCTACTATTACCAATTATGGCGTATTTTTTTTTGTGTTAAAATTGCACCATCATAATCACGCAAAACAATAAATATTACGACAAACTACAAGTTTCACAAAGCTTATATTGCATACAGTGTATTTTATTGAAACGATCAAATGTAAATATAATCAAAACGAATTGTTAATGGCTTAAAAATAAAAACTTTATATTAGCTCGATTATCTTCTCGGTAAATTTTAACATTACACTATCTAACCTAATTACGCGATCACGAAAGTGACGCGTATAACAATTACCGCTTCGCTTTTTTCTACTCGCATTCAGGTCTGCTCGTTTGAATTACCAATATTTTGACGGACAATCGTGTATTATAGCCGGTTTGAAGATGTTTCCCCCATTCTATGTAGATAGGTATTTCTTAAATTTTTTTGTGCGCTCTCGCGCGAAAGACATTCCCGCCCACCCTGGGATTTAAAAACAACGCCGCTTCTATGTCCTATCCTATACTAATATTCCAGCATACAGAGTTGTGATGCTAATTAAAAAATCCTAACTTAAAAGTTCAGTATGCATTTTAGTCTGTATCTGGTAATGACTTTATAATAGTGATGTTTTCTTGATAAAATAGAAAAGTTTAGTTTTTACTTATCTGGGAAAATCTCGCAAATTTGGTATATTTTTTATCAAATGTTTGACCTGGGTATAACTATTTTTTTATCAAACGTTTGACAGGGGTGTCTTGTCCATACACCATCGCCAGAAAAGGATATTTTAAATTGAAATATACTTTCAAAAGTGGTAGCTTACATGACCTAGATATGTCAAAACCCAAAAGAGGAATTCCTAGAATAGTAATACACTTATTTACTCTTTTTTTGGCATTTGATTTTCTATGATTCTTAGCGACCAACCTAATTTTCAGTTATTGTGTAAATTGTTAGTCCACTTAACAAAGTACCGGTACCAGTTATAAAACATTTCATTTAAATGCTCAGGGTAGTTGCCCAAATTTTGTAAGTTTTTTTTTGTTTATCAAACCCAAGAAAGAGGTGTCTTGTCTTTCTGAAATCTGCTACAAAGAGTTTTCAAATTGGAATATTTTTAATTTTTAAAATACTCTTTAATTGAACAGCAATGTTATACAGCACAGTTAAGCATGAATCTAAGAGTATAGCCTATACTTTTTAACTAAACAAGTTTGGTTTGTTAACTCAGAAACCTCTTTATTTCCGCTTTCAGAAAACTATATAAAATATGTATAAAATATATTGTGGTGATTAGGGGGGACAGATCTTAATTGTGATTAGTTTTGAGTGCTTGGAAATGGGTTAGAATAAAAATCTCTTTTACAAATGATGTTGATTGACACAGGATTATCGCTGTCTAGTTTATATTTACATTAATATCATTAAACCTGGATATATGCATCGCATAGATCAGGAGACTCGTTCTTCACAGTTCTTTTCCTGTGTTTCAAACTACTTTTTACCTGGATAAAAGGTAATGATATTAAAATAAATTAAATCCATTTTAAATTAAATTTACATATTTATGGATGTGTGACATTTGTATCTCAGCAGATGGAAATCACATTGCTTGATTATTAACATTTACTGTATATGGTAAGTGGTAACCCACACAAACAGTCCAGTGCTGAAGCTTTTTTATTATGTTATATAGTGTTATACGATATTGCATTGGTCTTTTAGTTCAGCCCATTAATCAGCTTGGTTCAGGGGATTTCTAGTTAGTGCCTTGCCCAGTAGCACAACCGAAAATATAGCAACCAGTGATATTTTAGATAAACTGGGTTATTTTAGGTTAAGTTGTTTTTTTCAATCTTATAATAGACATGCATTAATTAAGTTACGAATTACCAATAAAGTGTATTTTTCAAGCCGAGAACAACTACCAGAAAAGTATAATGCCGGTTGAACAAACTTTCTCACCAAATATGACAATCAGGCAAACCTTTCAGGGTGCGCGACACAAAAAATAAAATGAACTAAAATCAGTTTGCGTACGCTTTTGATTGAAGAACCATAATTAGGAAATTACCTGAACACTTGTGTTACATTTCCATGATTGATTTCCAACAATTTGAAATAAAAAACCGGTAAATGAAATAGGCACCAATCCATATTCGTGCTCAAATCTTAAAGCTAAAAATATGTACTGGTGATAAGAATTTAAAATAGGATGCTTAATACCGGTACAGTATTAGCAAATTGTTTTTTAATATAAAATAATTGTTTTAAACCAACAAATTAAGTGACTTTGTCCACCATGTTAATTCATTTGGTACAAGCATTATTACTGCAGACAACAAAAAGGGTTGTTGAATCAAAATCAACCATCTAACAATGGTCTTCCTTAGCAACGCACTTACGGCACTTGAACACAGTAAATTAATAGGTTAAAACAAAACAGTAGGAATGTCTTAATAATGTACAACACACAGCAATATCTCTGGTAATCAAGGTAAATTTTTATTGTTAGTGTGATAACCCTCCTTTGAGTTTTTCTATGACTTGGGATAAAATATAAATATTCTATGGTATATTTTTGACAAAGAATATAACCTGAATATTAACAGAAAAAAAATAGGACATACTGTTACAAGAAAGTCCTTCAAGTTTTAATCTCTTAGAAGTACCACGTTGGTGGAACGACTGTCGATTAAATGATGTGTTTGTTGCCAACATGAAATTCTCTATTAAATCATCTATATTGTAAGTGCATTGTCCAGTACAGTGGTCTTTTTGTTCACAATATCCATCCAAACTACGAGAGAGGAATTCTATATCAGACATTTTAACGATCAGTATGTATTGTTTTCCATACCACTACAGAAAAGCAAACCTTTGTGTATCACCACTACCACTGTAAATTAAAATATACCAGTATTTATGGTTACATGTAACATGGCTAAATTTTTTAAACATTTACACAAAAATCACATTTGAATCCAATTGTGTTCAATTATTTTGAAACACATGAATGAAGAGACTTAAATTATAGCAAAGATATTCAACAGAATTCTGTATGTTCCATTACCATGTTGCTAGACCAAATTTAGTGTAATTAATTGCAGCTCAGTGATCTGTGGTACAATAAGTCCTACAAATGCTATTTTCAGAATATATTTTGAATGTTAAAACTTGGTGACACGACAAATGTCATGCAACAAAAACTGGTTGTCCAATAAGAAACAGGTCTCAAATTATTTGCAAAAAACTCTTTATAATTAATGTTACACTTTTAATCATGATTAATAAACACTAGTGTGTTAATACCGGTATTTCAATAAAATTCAGGAACTTAAAAAAATCTTATTTGTTTAATTACACAAATAATAGTACTAATAATAATAAAACAAAATTGATAATTCATTAAATACGCTCTTTATATGCTTAAACATTATCAATACTACATGTAGCATATAAGTCTTTGTACTATAAATTCACACTTGATCATATGACATCCTAATTAGGTGCCCAAATATGCTCATAGAAAGCTAGCAGCCTTGATTACAAAAAATGCATATATATGTTGTTATGAAATATAGTTTAAATTATAGTTTTATAATTGCACAAAATTAAGCATGAGAATCTATTTAACAGGATTTAATCTTCTTTTAGTTTTGACAATGCTACCAGTTGTTTGTCTCTCCAATTGCGCCGCTCCCCCAATGCACTCGGATTTGGTGGAATTTTCTTGTTCATTTTTTCAGAAATGGATGCCAATGCTTCCCCGTCGTATGTTGGAACAGGTCCAAATGTATTTGAAACTCTGATAATTGATGAGCTGTACCTCTCCATATAGTTTTTCACTCCTTCTGCATTTAAATGAATTGTTTCAAAAGGCCCGATGCATGCATATCTCATTCCCAATCCATGAGTAAATATTTTATCCACATCTTCAGGGGACATGATGCCATCACTTACAAGTCTCCATGCTTCATTTATGATCGCGTACTGCATTCGATTAAGCCCAAAACCATCAACCTCTCTATTTAAAGTAACTGGACATTGTCCAATTTCAATCATCAGAGCTTTTGTGCTTTCCAACACAGACAATTTAGTCTTGGAATGTGGCACAAGCTCAGTGACGGGACAGTAATAAGGAGGGTTACATGGGTGAGCAATTATGCACTGTGCAACTCTTGGAAGGTCACTGAATATCTTAGAAGGCAAAATGCATGATGTAGAACTGCACAAGACAGTTGAATCCATTGTACAAGCATCATTGATAAAACCAAATACTTTTTTCTTTAACTCAACATTCTCAGGGACACACTCTTGAACATGTATTGCATCTTTCACTGCTTCCGACAAATTATTTGAAATTTTAATCAAACTTAACTGATCACTAGCTGAGAGGTTGCCTCGGAGCAAGGACTGCTCTTCTAATTTTGTGAGCTGATTTTTAATATCAACCAAAGCCGTATCAAGTTGCGACTGCACAACGTCATACAAAATGACTTGGTAACCGGCACCTGCAAAGAGCATGCTCCAACTTCGACCTATTAGGCCACTTCCAATGATTCCAATTTTTTTCTCCAAGTTAGCAGCCATGTTGATCGTGCACGTGTAAGAGAGGATAACAATAATTCTCGAAATTGGGAATTATGGAGAGAGCCAATAATTTGCGGAAGTTGTAAGAACTGTCGGAGTATGAAAAATAGCGTAATACTAATATACGGAGATGTCGGAGTACGAATTATAAATTTTCCTAATAGCACTAGAAAAGATAAAGCTTGAAAAATCCGAATTAGGATAGGATAGGATATTTATGTTTATTCTTGTGGATGCCTTGTGAATGGGAAAGCCAAGGGGGTTAACACACGGGCAATCGTCAGATCACCTAGCGACCACCGTCGGGTTACCGGAGCTATTTCAGTGTGTTGTATAAGATAGACACGTTCCTTTAATTAGGTTAACCCATTTATCTGCTGGGTTCCGGCAATGTTCGTGGGCCTCACTAATCTGCGGGACCGCTCAAGAAATACCCCGTCCCGCTTATGTTAAGTGACGAAAATACTTCGTCCCGCTCAAGAAATACCCCGTCCCGCTCAAGAAATACCCCGTCCCTCTCATGTTAGTGACGAAAATACCCCGTTCCGCTCAAGAAATACCCCGTCCCTCTCATGTTAGTGACGAAAATACTTCGTCCCGCTCAACAAATATCCCATCCCGCTCATGATATACCCCGTCCCTCTTATGTTAATGACGAAAATACTTTGTCCCGCTTAAGAAATACCCCGTCCCTCTAATGTTAGTGGCGAAATACTTCGTCCCGCTCATGAAATAACCGTCCCGCAAATTAGTGAGGCCCAACTTAAAAACTCGTTGGCGCTTAGACCCCAACGACCGAACTGGGTCTGGCAGAACCCTCTCAATAAAATCGCCTTGCGACCTTGTTTATATCCTCCACTGGGCCTCTAAAAATACCCTGACACTTTATGGTATTTCCAATAGTATCGAATGGTGTATTCCTGGCCAGTATAAGTTATGGAAGCCGATTCAGCGGTAGTGTTGGAGACGGTATCATCTTCTTTATCTTCAATACCTTTACTAACGTAAAAAACAGGGACTTTTCCTGTTAATTCAAACCTAGCAAGAACGTATTTTCCAATGTTGACATCCTCCTCATCAAAACCCTTTTTCATACTGTCATCAGAATCTACCAACACAACAACCAGCTGGTCATTGGATTCGTCTTCCGAACTGCTTTCATGCAAATGGATCATCTTCCTTTTTTTCGGGTCTATCTACTGTAGCACAATTCTTCCCTGGGTGCCTCTAAATACTACAGGACCGCTTGGAGGGCTTGGATCACTTGGATCATTTGGATCACTTATATTGTTATGGAAAGCAATTTTAACCCTGTCCCAAACACTTATCTCAACCCCAGAAATAACTTTAACCCCAACCCTAACATTAATATCATGCCTCGATTCAAGCGTATTTAGAGGTACCGTGCTTCTCTGAACCCCTTTCTTTTATTTGGAACATATTTGACGCACATTCTCAGGTGTAACAAAAGATGATCCTGAAGCTATGTCTTCTGATATTGTATTTGCTACTTGGCTTTTGCTAGACGTGGTCGTTAAGAGTCTTAAAGCCGTCTATCTGGCTTTATCCCATATCCAAAATCAGCTTGTCCGATACTTTTTGTAAGATTTATCGTCACCATTATTGTTTATATTATATCGATGTCACGAGGGAATAAGATCGCTATTGTATTCACTTTTTTCCACAATTTCACCGATCTATAAAACGCTCGTTTTTTACCGCCTGAGCATTATCGTGAGGTAATCGGTCTTTTGGTAGTTTTAGTAGGTTTGGAATTATCGGTTATTGTTGGGATGTGTATGACGTGCTTTGGCTCCTGTTCTGTCACAATTTGGTAAATATTGGTTTTATTTCTTAAAATAGTAATTTTTGTGATCATTAAATTGTTCATATATTTTTCCTTAGAAAACCGTCATTTCAAGACCTTTCGTTTCCGCCATCATTCAAATTCGAATAAATTCACAAGTTTTGGACAATGACCCGTTATTTCAAGCTCTGAATAAAGGACGCCGTCTATAAGCATACTGCAACCTCTCACTAAGACAGGTGTTAGGAGCCAACACCTTGTCGGGAAGTTACACTACTCTTATGAAAAATAACAGCCTCAACCGCGTGCTTCATCGTTTCCGCGGAAGTAAAAACTGTCTTGCGATTTTCGTTTATAATTTTAAGCCAATATTACTTGAAAATAAAATTATACGGGGTTACTTATAGCGCGGACACAACAAAAAAATTTGTTCGAAATGACCCCATGTCCGACATTTGGTAAAACAGTCTTATATCTTTAAATAGGAAAATAAAACTCAATAAACCTTTATTTAAGATAAGCGTCCAATACTTTCGCAACTGTGGTGCTATCACACTTTAGTCTACCTTCTTTGAAATTATCACATTTTCCAACCAAATTTACGCGAAAATTTCACTTATTTCAGAAAAGCATACACTTCAGTATTTTTTTCTGCCACATGTAAAGAAAAAAATAATCCAAGATTGTTAATTATGACATAAAATGGCTAGACCAGAGTATCCCTTTGTCCAAAGTATTGCCACTTTTGTTACGTCTTTTGCGCTTAAGAGGTTTGTGGTTCCAGAACCCTAGTATAACGGCTAACTTGACCTGTCTGCCTTATAGTTTACTACAAATATTACGCCAATAAAATAGAGAGATTTAACAAAATATAAAAGATTACTATACGGCTCTAAAACAATAATAAAAACTACTATAAACGTTACGTTTTCAAACCGTCAGCGACACTTATATAGTATATTATATATATATATACTTAATACTTCACAATATATCCGAAATACTCGATACTCAAAAACTCCATAAAAATCAGTAAGCTTGTTCGCGCGCGCAAACAAACAGTGCGAATAACTATAATTATCGGTGCCTGCAGGAAGAAACGGTTGTACCGTTGCGGTTTCAAATCCTAATTAGAGAGTGTCAACCACGTATTTTACCACCACTAATTGTACTTGTGGTTGTGACCGAATGGTTACGCACGCAACCAATACATGTGTACGTATAGGAGGATAGGATATTCATGTTTATCCCCGTGAATGGGAAAACCAAGGGGTTAACACACGGGCAACTGTCTACTGCTATTGTAGTGTGTTGTATATTGCAGTGTAATGATAGACACATTCCTTTAATTTGGTAAAACCCATTAATCCGCTGGGTTGAAGCAATGTCCCTAAATTGCCTTGCCCAAGGACACAACTGACTAGCTATCGACCAAACCTTTCGATTAAAAAGGCGACGCACTTAACCGCTAGATCAACCGACCGGGACAAGTATAACAAACTTTATATATTAAAACGGACTATATAGCCTATATACTATATATATGTATACAAAAACGGACTGTATATATAATATACATATAAAATGGAAATCATATTACTTGTACGAAACATACTTATTACAAAAATATTAATTATATTAATATGATTCGCGAAAAATAATAAAAAAATAATAAAAAGGCAACACTTTTAAAAACTAATCAAACCTTTGTGGTTTCGCATAGCAACGGGATCCCCCAAATTAAAAACTTAACATTTTTATTTACCGTCTGTTTGGAGATTACGTTTAGCGTTTTCTAAATTAACCCTACTAATGCCAATGAGGAAAAATACTATGGATACATTTTTTGTGAAAGAAAATGTTGAAATCTTACCAAAAGAAACACCACACCCACCAGTAACGTTTGAAGAATTTCTAAAGTTTGAAAAAGTGGTAATTTAAAATGCAATTATTCTGTAATACCCCATTACGAGTTCCTCTAAATACTACAAGACCTCTTGGACCGCTTGGATCACTTAGATTGCTATAGAAAGTAATTCTAACCCT
>CH002792.1:3283-21750 GCA_000149265.1 Ciona savignyi
CCCTAAATTATAAAAATTAACTTTAATCTGAAACCTAACAAAAAAATTTAAACTTAATACCACACAATCAGTTCTGAAAATATTACAAAATGCACTTGATCATTGTGTTGATTGGTATTTTCACTTGTTCAACTATAGCGTCATTGTGCCTATAAAACTGTTTGATCATTATTGACCTGTGATCTGAAAAAGCATGGTATATGCATACACAAGATAACAAATATACAAAACAAACCTTTAAAAAATTAATTAAAAAATCAAAATAAATGTAAAAATTATTACACAAAATATAAGATTGTCACAAATGGATGTGAAATTTTTCACTAAAGCATGCAAAAGATTTTGTTGAAAACTGTTGTTTTATTTGGTGGGTTATTTCATTGTTAACATTTTAACATAATAAATTATTCAAAACATTGAGCAACATCACAATACTAATATTTTACTTCCCACCCCAACCACAACATAAAATTAAGCCTACGATGTTTAATTCATAATTACTGTTGTTATATGCATGTTATTTTTCGAAAATATCAAATTTAAACCTAGTTACCGAAATGGAATGAGCTGTCATCTAGCATTGTTTTTTACTTCCTGGCAGTTTTTCATTAATTTATTAAGAGCATAGTAATAAGATATATTTTCTTTCGTATATATATATATCGGTTAATTCAAACGAGCATATGGCAATTGAATTGCTTTTGTTAAACCATTTAAAGTTGAATAGTATATCATTCTGTTGTTTAAAGTATTAAAAAGAAATTAATAGCATTTTAGTATTTATTTTTAGTTTAATAATTTATGAATGAAATTTGTGCTATTTGCATAATTTTATAACCGGAATAAAAAAATTAGGAATAGGCCCCTCCGAAATTTTATAATTGTTAGGTTATTTACCAAGTGTTATTGTTGTTAGTAAATGATAAACTACAAACATTGATTAGTTGCAAGGAACAATTGAGTTGTTTTCGGTGAAGCAGGTTCACTGCTTTGCCTATGGGATGATTGCGTGTCAGATTTAGCATGGCTGGATCATATAACGTAGATTGAGAATTTTCAATTACAAATTATCGGTTTTCGGTTTATAACCAAGCCTTTATATTGTGGCCCTAATGGCAATAGATGTTTTCTATTTTATTAATTATTTTACCAAGAATTCCGAAAAAAAGAAAATAACACTATGTTTCCCTCAGTTTGACACATTATTGTATTCATGCTGTGGTTTGATATTAATTTTTGTGAATGAGCTGAGGCCAGTCACAGATCATCTGTAGCTTAAAAGGACATTCAATTGCCCTGAGCTGCTGTGTTGGGTTCACCTACAATAGCATGTTCATTGGAAGGGATTGTTTCTATCTTCTGCTTTTTACTGGAATTGCAATTGGCGATAGTGAGTATATCTATATTTTTGTATTGTTCATATTCGATATTTTTTGTATTGTTTATATTTTATTTTATAGAATGCATAAACTGTTAGTGATATGCTTACGCCGACTATATATAATCAAACAGACATAAAAAATGTTTAGTACATTTTATAACACCCGTAATAAATTAACTTGGTTTTGTGCGAGCGTATAAAATGTGTTTTAACAACTCCCATTTTGCTTTTTGTTAAACAAACAAAAAATAAAGAAATAATTTTGTCAGTTGTTTGTCCCATATTTATTTACTCTCATCGAATGCTGATCATGAACAAAATTGATGGAGCCATTGTCTGGGTTATTATATTACAACGGGTAATTATTTTTCAGAAAAGTACAAAATATATTATGGCAAAGGCCAAGTTTTATATGGGTCAGTACTCAGTGGTAAAGTGTACTAAAGTTGTAAATTGTATTATATTGTCAACATTGTCTGTGATTGTGATTTTGGTTTCACGTCTCAGTTTAGAAGTGCTGTGCATTCAAGCTGTGATCAGCCATAAAAGCTGTGACTTGGTTGGGCAATTGTTTAATCTCAAAGATATGAAGAAGCTTATTATCCCTGCACTCTCTATCTGCGAATGCAATTACTTAAAATATGTGTTATGTTTTTATCTTAAAACACCACGTGTTGTTTTTTGTGAGAAAGTAGTTTTTGTTCTATGTGAGAAAGTAGTTTTTGTTCTATGTGAGAAAGTAGTTTTTGTTCTAAGTAAGTTTATTATTTATTAGTTTCTGTGGTACTTTTGTTTTCGAAACTCTTTATTAGTTGGATATTTTGTTTGTTATGTTGAGTTTATTTTCTTAAAATGATTTTGCTGATTTGCAGCTTTTTGTAGCACATTTCTGATCGTAAAATACTCTGTGGGTAGAATTTAATCTCAAGAAATACATGAAAAAATGCACTTAAAACTTTATAGGTGCATTATTCTGTAAAAAGGCTACACAAACGAATACTTGTATTTATTCATCTGGAAACATTTCTTTTAACAATGCTCTGTATTCTTATTAATACAACCCATAAGTGTCAGCTGTGCATAAATATTTTCTGGGCTACTGGTACTTGTTCTTATCACAATATGCTTAGTGTTTGTACATAGTTGTATAGTCAGACTAGAGGAGTACATTTTAACTTGCATGTTCAATATGCCGACATGTGATAACACAGAGTGTGACTGCTTACATATGCTTTGCAAATTTGCAGTGTTTGTTTGAATAAGTAGGATTGGTTAACTAAGCAACTGTTAAGGGAATGACGAATGTGCAATTTTCCATAAATATTTTAGTATTTTTTGTATGTCGATGAAATTACTGATAAAGTTGAAACAAACTAGGGGAAAATAAACACTCAGTGAGCGCTGCAAAAGTCATTTGTTTTTCGTCGTCTTTGACGGCAGCATTTTAACTGCATTTTGGCGTAGAGAGTATTATTCTGTTGCCCAAGGCCATTTTAAAGAGACCAGTTTATTTCATTAACAGCCATCTTTATTCCTTTTATAAATGCCATTTGACTTTATTATAAAACGTATTTTTATTTCTTTAAATTAATTATATTTATTTATATGTGTGTGTGATGTAAACAAATATATATATACTTTAGTGGTTTTATCATTCTAATTATTAACAGTAATCATATTATGTATTTACTTATTTTCAGTATCTTTTTTTAAATTTGAGTTTTAGATATTATTTGTTTACTGATTTATTTTTGGCTAATAATGCTGTGTGTTACAATAGTTGAGGTTGGGGCCATTTGGTTTGATGTAGAAGCAGTTAGTGGTGGTAAACTGGCTTCAGATAATCGGTAATGTTTATTTTTGTAACCGCTAGCTCTGGCTGATCAAACCCATGATTGTGTGTGTATTCACACAAATATATAGGCCTACAACCATAACGTACACAAAATCAACAATATGGCTTATAGTAAATTCTTAAGGAGATAATGTATTTCTTTAATTTCCTATTGGATCTGAATGCTTAAGATGTTACTTAAGGTGAAAATACATAAATATATGTGTTACATATTAAACAACTATGCTTAAACAAATATAAAGATTACTATACATAATTGTACAATAATGCTACATGATTTTGCAATTAAATTTCAGACAAAAGTTGTTTTCCTTCTTATCTGTAATTTAAAATTTACATCTTGTTTTGTAAAGTGGTTAATTTTAGTTATAAGATCATCATAACACTATGCTTTTGCGTTTTTTTTTATAGCTGTGCTCCTTATCATGGCTTGTTTACGATGCACAATGTTTGTGAATGGTGCGCCATTTCATAAGATTATATTTCCAACTCTATATTGTGCGTTTGAATTATGCATGAATTCGCCCAACTAAAGTCTATTAGACCGCTCCTGGCTTGTAAATAAGATGTGGCGGAGCGAAGCTAGGTTAATCCCAAGAATAAACTACGTCATTCTTTTAAAATTATTCTCTTTATTTATCCTTGATACTCGCGAATTCCAAGTGGCAGAGATGGAAATGAAATAGGAAGTCTTAAACATCGATAGCTGCTTGGTGGTTTGGCACAGTAAAAATTGGTTCGTAATACCCCACACGGGCGACAATGATCTGCGGTCATAATTCGTAAGAAAACCACACAATTTCACCGTTACCACCCATCAATTAAAGCGACAGTTAATGGTAACCTGGTTGAACGTTGTTAAATAGAACCGTAACGATAAAATACTGATTTTAAATAGATTGTATGTATTGTTTGCGCCTAAATGCAATCGAGCAAATCATGTTCAGATACGTAACTACTATCTTTCCACCGTAAAATGTTGTGTTAGCAAATATTCTTCCTTTGTTGCTTTATATAGTGTAAACGCAGAAAAGGTCAACAACGGTCATGTGGTTTTGACACAATCACATTCGATTGAAATGTACTTTAATTAGCCTCCATAGCCCAAGGTAAACGTGTCGGTGGCTTGTAATACCTGGAAACCAAATATTTTCGTTTTGAGGTTTTGAGTTGTAAGAGGACATATACCACGCCACGCCATTCCTTGTACATCGAACCGCGCGAAGTGTGCAGAACGCCGCACATTCATAACTTAGGCTAAGTCCGCGCGCCGCACACGCATTACATAATAGCGAGGACAACTCTGGTTTCTTTCACGTTACAGCGACCACTGTGTTATTCCGCATTTTCCTAGCAGCCGAAGATTGCCTACTTTAATACGTCCGGCCGGAGAGCCTCAATCCATTTGAGGTATTACTCGGCTCTTTTCCCATGATCGCTTCGTTTCTCTCTCTAATAAAACCCAGTATTTCTTCTTTTGCCCTGTTTTCCTCGTTTTTCGATCTCTTTCAAGCACGCTTGGACGCCAAACTATCTTTTTCTCTTTCAATTATCTTCTTCGCAAAAGCAAGAGTTCTCGGCGCAGTCCAACACAAATACAATCGATCAATTTTCTAGGCGCTGAAACTGCCGTTCTGCTTTTCGCTTTTGCTCTGGACAATAAGAAACTTATCATTGAACCATGTCCTTTACAAAGCCCGAGTATCAGCGAGTACAGTGGTCGCTGTACATTTCCATTGTCGGTCACAACTTAGTTGCCATTTGCGGCAAATATAAACCGCTATAAAGAACACTTATAGAGGGTTACAAGCCGTCCATTTCGCCTTTGTTTCTGTTTAAAAAAGGTTATTTACTGTCAAGATAATTAATCTTTTCTTTGAAGTAAACTGAATATATATAACACACTGGATTAATTTGAAATTTGTATGATGTGTGATTTTGTGCAGTGTGACTGCCACAAATAAAAGTTACTGGCACAAATAATAACAATTTGTCTCTTTTTAATGCATTTAGGTAACAACATTCATTATGATATGATTTATAATTCAATATGGTAAATGACACAATTACTTGCAAATTTGTCTTCCATAATTTAAAGGGATCAAAACTAAACCTTAGTGACAGTTAATGTAAAGAGGGCAAACAATAACAGAATATTTTCCCAGGTTCCAAAGCAGAGAAAGAAGTAAGTGGCTCCAAGCTGTCTACATGTCCGATTGTTTGTCCAGCATGTGCGGTGGACCATTTACAGGTGAGTCTTTTATTTTAACTATTTGATATGCTTAGTACATTCCCATGATGACTTTAGTGTTGCATGGTATTGCGTGATATTAACAACCACGATGTGTGCAGGCTTTCACACAAGTAGATGTGCCTCGTGACCAAATGACAGGTTGCAGCAGCAAAGGTGTGCTGGAAAAAATCAGATCATCTGACACCGATGCCACTCAGTATGTGGAGAGACATATAATCCATGTCAAGAACAATGAGCCTCAAACAGTAAGAAAATTTCCTTCAAAGTTTACAAACATTGTTACGATTTTCCCACATTCCTCTGCTCTTATGCTTACCATTCAACCTTAAAGTTTGTTTTGCTACACAGTAGTCTGCCCATTAGGCCAAAATAACAGAGTAATATGCAGTGTACAAGCTTACTAAACACCATCACTTTAGGGTTTAACATTTTCCTAATCAAATACATGGTATTTTCCCTCACCAACTGTGCTGCACTCACAGTATTTAATATTAAAAAAATGTTTGTAAATTTGATTCTTATATCACATAATATTGTAAAAAGTTGCATAAAACTACTAATACCTGTAAAACGCATCTAATGCAGTATGTTAACTATGATACTGCCAAGTGTTAGTATAATATTATGTGTAAATTGGAGGAATAGGAATATAGTTTCCATTATACAATCTATGCATATCTTCACATATGTCAATAACCTCATATGAACTCTTATTAGAACTAACCAATACACCGGAAATATAGACTTTATACCTAATAAGCAAAAAACATGTTTTTGTTAGTGGTATAGTGCTGTTACTATATCTACATGACTACACATTTACTCTTGAATTCTTGCTTTGAACAATGTACTGGTACAGACTAAATAACTCCATAATCAAAGGTGTTTTGGGGGTGGAGCACAACCCTAACTAGTCCAAAATACAATTTCTTTTATGTAGTTTTTTCTATATATACTTATTTATTAAAAGCTATTTAGAGCATTTCCAAAAAATTAGATGAACATGTTTCAGCCTCTGTGTCAGTTTTGTCACCCCATGCTCGTCATAATAAGTTATGGCATGAAAACAATAAATCCCTCTTTAAAAACTGATTTTGCACACTAATACTAAATTCTTGTTTTTTTTTTCATCCGAATAATAAATTTAATATTTTTTAGTCCTTTAAAATGTGGAAACACTTGAAACGATAATTTGGCCCAGTTCAGTTATCTGCTGTGCCAAATGGCATATATGCTGAATAACGATCTGTTATCTGTTTGTTTTTATCCTAATTTACTATGAGAAACCCCAGTAGGATTGAATTCCTGCTGTCCATATTGGTGTCCTGGCTAGACATTTATTATACAAAGACCCCTCTTTGAACTGATATCTAGTCCTATTTTAAATGAAGTGCACTTGGCTAATTTAATTACAAGGGAATCATCTTTTTTCTTGTTTCTCCCAAATATAGAACAAAGATTTATTTTTATGTCAGTATTACTGCAAGAACCAACCACATATCTTCATCTCGATTAGTTTTTTGCCCTGATTTACCATGCTTTCGCTGCTGCAACTCTTTTGTTTTAACTGAATTCAATTTTTTAAGAAAGCATAGTACGAGGAAACTAATGCCATGACGTCCTGCGCACAATGTATGTGTGGGGTTGGATTTCTAACCTACATCTTCGTATCCTCTATTGCAGGTTTACCTCAGCTTGGTTGAAAATGGCACTGCCTCAAACTTACCTCCTCACCCTAGCAGCATTATTACTCAAAGACGTTATATATTTGCATTGACATCAACAGCACCCACGAAATGGGTGATCAACCAAAATCCTCACCCATCTACCAGACACCGTTTTTTTGTGAGTTGTGTTTACCGTAGTGTCTTTAATCTTGAAACAGAATAAAAAAAAATATTAGATCAGCCATTTGAATAATTTTTGTCATATTATTTAATAGCTAGATTTCTGGGATGTAAGCTTAAAAAATAAAGTGGTATTTTTTGTACGGATGAATTTTCACCAAAACCTCTTTGCAGTTATGTGGTGGAGGAAGCGCAGTCAGTTACAGAAGTGGCCGGAAGATCGACGCAACATATTTCGATAATGTAGAGTCCTATTGGAAGACAATCCAATTGATAGATGTGGTGCAAGTAGATTGGTTTCAGTCCACCCACACAACCTCATTCACTCAAATGAAAGCCGCCAATTTTATTCAACTTTACCTCGGGGAAAACAATTATAATACAGGTGAGAACAGGACTTTTAAAACCCATTTAACCCATTGGAAGGAAGCTAAATGGTTGGATTATAAAATTAAATTGTTATTATCTCTGTTTAAAGGATCTGGAAAATAAAATGCACAATTATATATAAAGCTTTAGACTACCGGTATAACTTAATACTATTTTACTTAGTTGTTTTATTTGTCCCCGATTTTTTATCAAAAACCATATTCACTGTCTTGTTTTTACAAATATGATTGACACTTGTCAATTATAATAGTTACAGAAGTACCCGGCCTGGAAGTCATGAGTGAGGTGGCAGTTATAACTAGTAAGATACTTGGTTTGATACATAAACTGAACTCTTTAGGCACTGTTGAAATTCTAAGCAAGACATTTTAGGTGTTTCTTAAACACTTTTTATCTAAAAAACAACACAGTGTTATATCTTGGACCACCATACTTGAGGAATGCCCTGGTTATAATGACTGTCTTTCCCACTCTAAGTGATAAAACAAGTATTCTATCCCTTATCCAATTATATAACTACCTAAAAAAACAACTCACTCTATTATTTTAGGAATTCCAACTGTTGTACATATTGCAGGGCTCAGTTGTTTACCTAACCCCGAATCATTGCCATCAGCAAATATTGCCGCATCATACTTGACTCAGCGGGTTGGTCTGGGATGTACATTTGAACCAGAAAACCTCGCCAAAGTGCCACATTTAGTTTATGCCGTGAATGTAAACAACAGCCGGTAAGTTTTCAAATATCACTCAATTGTTTATTTGTATTAACATATGGACACTGTATAACCGTTTATTTAACTAACCAGCGAATGCATAATATATACAGAGAGATAATTTTTTGAGTGAAGTTATGTATGTTAAATGCCTTACCCAAGGACACAAGTAACCTGCTACATATTAAACATTACACTTTGGTCATTATCCTGGACCAACATTGCGCTTAGTTATTTGTCTCCAAGTCACTACATTAGCCTCAGGTTAAAGTAGAGACATCAACAAGGGTCTTGTTTTTATATTTGAGATTTAAGAATTACAGTAAAAATTTCATTTCGATTTACACAACAGGATGTGCCTATTTTAAGTATCCGAGTATAATTGCTGTATGTTCCTCAGAGCTACAACTTCCCTTGTTGTTCAGTTGGAAGAAATATCAGTTTTAACAGAAAATCAAAAGTTGACTCTGATATTACGAAGCAAGAACCCAGTAGAGTGGAAAATAATTAGTGACTTTGCAAATCCAATCTTCACTCAACTTGAGTTTGTTGTGAGTATGGTTTATGGTAATAAACTTGACAACAAACCACATTACCCCATACAACCAACACACCAAATTACCACAACTAACCAAAGTATAAACAATCCAAACTACTAAGTCAAAGGGCTCTATTTGAACAAAGTTGAATCTTGTAAAGCATTATTGGCAGGAACTGACTTGGGCATTGTTGTGGTTTGGAGTAATGTCATGTCAGTTTATTCCCCGGTACTACCTTCTTTCTTTCTTGGCTTTGTTTCATTGTAATCAGAAACTCAGTCAAAAGTACCCATTGGTTTTTAAACATCGCCAGCAATACAAAATAAAAAACTGTAGTAAACCATTTGTATGTGGAAAAGTGATAAATTTAGTAATATATAAAAAATTGATTTTTAT
Source organism: Ciona savignyi (assembly GCA_000149265.1). Classification (NCBI taxonomy): domain Eukaryota; kingdom Metazoa; phylum Chordata; class Ascidiacea; order Phlebobranchia; family Cionidae; genus Ciona; species Ciona savignyi. The sequence goes on from CH002792.1 coordinate 12,662, forward strand.
TTTAAATCATTTCTATACTGCTATGTTTTTAGAAATTATAAAGATAACATAAATAGTTTGATTTTAATTAAGTGTTGAAAATGTGATTGACAACTGTTTTCTGCTTTAATGTTTGCAGATTGAGAGAAGATCCAGAGTGAACACAACTGACCTGTCATTCGCGGAAGGTGCTTCATATGTTGCACATAATTTCACCAGACTCACTAAAAGAGGTAAAATATTTTTTTACACTATTGCCTGAGAAGTTACATACCGAAAAATGCGAGGGATTTTGTATCCCCCCCAGGCTACCAAGAAATCAGAACGCTTTTTTTTATTTTGGCTTAACAGAAGTTTTCTTTCCTTGACCATCGTGTAAACGACTCCTTTATAAAATTTTACTGCATTGACAGAATGTAATAATAAACAAAACACATTATTTTGGTCTTAAAGAATTCCATGTGTATTTTTCCATTTAAATATTGTTTCACAGGGATACGTCTCATTGAAGCAGCTGCCAGTGTTTATAAGAAGATAAACGGATTTGCTGACTTCGGAAGCAATGTCAATTTTATCAAAATCAAAGTTACTCCTAAAGGTGCTTGTACAATCATTTTTAATACCACCCACATTGTAATTGTATCTGTGTATCTGTAGATTGTAAGTAAATGTTGGTATTGTTTAAGGGGGGATCTTATACACATGTATTTCCAGAGATTAAATTTCCAAATAAATAATATATACCGCAATGGTATAGTCTATGAATCAACTAATTTTATAAAGTAAATGCTTTATCAAGTCTCTCTTTTAGTTAGTGTAGAGTCTGCCAGTCTGGTAACGAGTCCAGAATTCTGATTCTATTTTGCAGCCTCTACTTGCTGCTATAAGGGTAATGGTGCCCGGCGATCGCTTCTTAACTTTTATTAATTTTCCAAACTCCTGGCTGGAAGCCTGTCTTTAAGGCTCTAAGTCTTGGTGTATATCAGCCAACACAGATTGGTTTTCTTTCTATTATGCGATTAACAGTAAAAGTTACAAGTTAAGAACACGTTAACACGTCAAGAATACGTTAACACGATTTCCAGGGTGTTTTCTCTACCATTAATTTTGCCCTAATTCAAATAGATATTAGTTACTTTGTCATACACAGTATAAATTAAAATCAAATTAACACACACAATTAAGGATTACTCCAGATTCTAAATATCAAATCAAAACTGACCGCATGGAAAAATAAAACTCTCACACCGACTCGTGTGAAACATAGAAATTAAATGGTTAATATCCGTAACATTCCGGCCCCAAATTATTTTCAACCATAGGGTAAATAATTTCAAATACAAAACGGATATTAATACACAAAAACATGCATCACTGACTATCCAGTCATCAAGTTAACATTAGTTATCGAAAGACACCGATATTGAGTTTACATACACATACACCATAAAGGCACAGTTATCTACTAGAAAGAAAAGAAAGGAACGAAATTTAAAGCACATAGGAGGGTAATATCAAATGTGGCCCTCAGGAAAGCACAATTGTGTTTCTTTTAAGTCTTGTCATACAACCAGTGGTTAATCACTCCTTCTGTCCATTGCATCTGCTTCACTGGTTCACTATGGCATACTATATCCGTAATGGTTAATATCCGTAACAGTTAGGTTGTTTTTGTTTAAATGGTGTGGCAATGACATGACTTCATTGCAACCAGTCTAAAATGTGGCAGCAGTTGGTGGAATAAACCTTTGCTAAGCTGTGGTGTATTTTTGATGATGCAAATTCATCTTGCTGCATTTAAAATCACCAAGAAGCTGCGTAATGGGCAAAAAGTGGGTTGCCAAATATATTTTATTTTGTTTGATGACATCTCACAATTATACAGGGTGTCATGCCAACCCTGAACGCTGCCTAGTGCAAGATTAAAAATATTAAATAAGAAATCTAAACATCCCAGACGCATTCTCATACAATATGGACAACTTACCAATATACCTTCCACAGCTTCTAACATTATTGAAGCATTGCCCAGTGAACTTTTAATAATCAATGAAGGCTATTCACAATACTGTACTGACAAAGAAATGACTTTGTATTGGAGCTATCTTAAAGTAGATGTAAGCATGTATTACTTTTTATTGATGTGCCAATTTTTTAGATTTTTTTTGTATCCTTAAATAAAATGCAGTCAATGCTATGAATGCTGCAATAAGATTAAATAAAGATGATCTAATTTTACCACCTGCCGAGATACAAAATACCAAATCATTCCTGTAACTTACAGATTAACCTAGCAGTAGAAAAGATGCACAGTGCAGGTTGCCACTTATACGAAAGTGATAGGCCAGGTGAAATGATGTTGCGAGCCAAAGTTGGAGAATGTGGTCTGTTTCTGAACAGTCACGGACAGCTACAGATCCGGGTAAGCAACCCATGATTACTGAAGTTATTAAATTCCTGCTTTTATATTTGCTATGTATGTCCATTGCTTTTATATTTGCTATGTATGTCCATTGCTTTTATATTTACTATGTATGTCCATTGCTTTTATATTTGCTATGTATGTCCATTGCTTTTATATTTGCTATGTATGACCATTGCTTTTATATTTACAATGTATGTCCATTGCTTTTATATTTGCTATGTATGTCCATTGCTTTTATATTTGCTATGTATGTCCATTGCTTTTATATTTGCTATGTATGTCCATTGCTTTTATATTTGCTATGTATGTCCATTGCTTTTATATTTGCTATGTATGTCCATTGCTTTTATATTTGCTATGTATGTCCATTGCTTTTATATTTACTATGTATGTCCATTGCTTTTATATTTGCTATGTATGTCCATTGCTTTTATATTTGCTATGTATGTCCATTGCTTTTATATTTGCTATGTATGTCCATTGCTTTTATATTTACTATGTATGTCCATTGCTTTTATATTTGCTATGTATGTCCATTGCTTTTATATTTGCTATGTATGTGCATTGCTTTTATATTTGCTATGTATGTCCATTGCTTTTATATTTGCTATGTATGTTCATTGCTTTTATATTTGCTATGTATGTCCATTGCTTTTATATTTGCTATGTATGTTCATTGCTTTTATATTTGCTATGTATGTCCATTGCTTTTATATTTGCTATGTATGTCCATTGCTTTTATATTTACTATGTATGTCCATTGCTTTTATATTTACTATGTATGTCCATTGCTTTTATATTTACTATGTATGTCCATTCCAAGATTCAAAAATGCTCCACATCCACAGGTGATGTATCGTATCTCCAAGGAAGTGGATGGGGAGATAATGCACACTGAGGAACAATCATTAAATCTCACATGCATCCCGATCCCCAGTATGTCCTGCTATCTATATTTTGGTGGTTATCTTTCTTATATGTTTGAATTAAATATTCTCGTTTTATCTACATAAAGGGTAAAACGCAAATGGTGTTTTATGGTAATTATCATATTAGTTACTGACTTAGCTTGATGGGTTAGTGTGTCACCTGTCAGCCGAAAGGTAGCAGGTTCGAACCTGGTCGCAAGCTAGTCGGTTGTGTCCATGGACAAGGCACTTAACGGACATTGTCTAAACCCAGCCGATTACTGGGTATGTGAAACGTGAATAAGAACTTTAAAACTTGCTATTGTAAGCGAATCAACAGCAATCCTTTCCATGTACTTGTCTAAAATCTTGGGAATAAACATAAAAATCTCATAACTCACAATATATTATTCAACACCCGTTCCTTACATTTCTCTTAATCCCCCAGAAATAAAGATGCAGGCTTATCTTGATTACGAGCAATCCCAACCACAGGAATTCCCTCTAAACATCCAAGATTCCGAATCAAAACACGTTTTTATTGAGGTTTGATAATTTGATGATTGCTTGCAACAATATTCATTCCATGTCACTAAATATCTGTGGACGTGACTTACTCACTTCAATATGCGATTATTACCCTTGAAAGCAAATATTTAATTGGTTATGTGGTTTTAATATGTAACACTGATTTACAATTCCCGGTCTTAAAACTTCTCTATATTACTCAGTAAATTAAACCATGACATACAAATTTTTTTTTTCAGATGTCAGTTATACGGAGAAATGCTGAAAACGCCAATCTTGGAGTTCATTTAAAGCGATGTCAGATAATTCAAGACCCGCCACCCCAGAAAGGAAGCAAATCAATCGAACTTGTTTCAGGGAACTGTCCAGCTAACAAATCTGTCAGGTGATCATAATCATATTAAATTCTCATTTCAATTTTAACCACAAATTATCGCGAAATGATGGAATTCTGTTCAACAGTAGCACAAGGACATTGCACACACAAACGCGTGTGTACACAAACACATGTTGTCGCCATATTGATGCTAATTTCATAGAAAACAACGGTGTGCATCTGGTAACCTCACTAAATCCTTTATACTTGCTCTCTCTATGTTCAACTTACTATGTGTAGCTGCAGGATGTGTATCACCTCAACCATAGTGGCATCTTTACCCTTTTTCATCAAAAACTGATGAGCATATATGTAATAACTGCATCAAATAACATGAATTTCATACTTAGTTATATTAATCTGTAAAAGTGTAGATTTCTTTTTATTTAGTCCAAGTTCCACTTACAGCTTCATGGTCCCATTTGAAAACATGCGCAAACAAATCTTTACTTTTCCGTTGTCCTTGCTCAAGAGAGTCAGTGTTGCCAACACATCAGTGCAGTGTTGCGCGTTTCTTTGTGATTCCAACCGCTTCATGAGCAACAACGACTACCCCAAGGTAAGATACTTGGTTGATGGGCAACGAGATGGTGACAACAATATTTCTAGTGCATTGCTGAACACGGGATGAACTGTGGAAACAATCAACTTTCAATCGGTGATTGGAACTGTGAAGACTACAAGCTTGGACCGTTCATTCAAGTTTCTGCACCAATAATCACTCCAGTTAAAACAATAGGTATTACCTTTATATACAAATGCGTGATGTTTGATGTTTCTACTAAATTGTGCCTTCTTAATATGTAAATACAGAACAGTATTTTAAATTAGCACAGTATACATAACAATGCGTAAATTGGCTTGCATACAATCCATTGATTTGTGCAGAATCCAACAAGGAAATGAGAATTGAGCTGAAATACGCGCTTGGTATTTCCTTTGCCATGTTCTTCATTGGCGTTCTCCTTGTCTTCGTGCTCTGTAGAATCCAGCAACATTACAAGAGAGTTCCACAGCGTGAAGCAACAGAACAAGACCAATTCTTATTAAACAAGCAAGCGTCGTACATACGCACCAGGTATCTTCAATATTATGCATGCTTTGTGCATGGATCACTAACATTTGTCATTACACAGCAGCCAAAGTGCGAGTGCTGAGAGTATGAGACATGTCCACATCGTACAGGTCGTAAACAAGGTAAGTAAAGCTTTGATTATTTTCACCCTTAAACTTCAATGCCCATTGATTCGTAGGGTGAGCGAGAGGAGAGTGAATCACCCCTCTTGGGGACTTACCCACTTGAACACACAAATGGTGGGGAACTCCCCAACTTGCGCACCACACAGAGGGGGCATGTAGAGGACACCTCTAGCGCCGACAGTGGTGTTCCTGTCGAAGCAGACAAGTCAGAGTCAAGCTCTGTGACATCACAAACAGCTGCAGAAGCTTTTGTGAGTAACCTTGCAGAAATGAAAGAAGAACGCGTCTGATGTTGACGGATAAAATTGTGACCTTTGTCCTTTCAAACCGTGATCGCCTCCTCCACCCCTTGTTCCTGACCTCATTTTTTATTATTTATGTTTCTTACTCACCTCAAACCATAAGTTAACTATTCTCGATGGTGGGCCTCAAAATGTATTCTTTATTTGTATAATGAAACAGCAAGTCATGCTCGAAGATGCTGGAAATTGTGACTCGGTGCAAAATCCCTCACCTCATTTACATAACATCCCTGCGAGAAATATTTCGGTACTCGTCGTACAAAGGTTACTCCCGGGCGTCTTTTCTTACAAAGGTTACTCCCGGTCATCGTTTCCCACCTGAAGTTCTTGTTTCACTTGCATTTTAGCTACATCAGGGGAATACCCCACTTTCACTCTGGTGTATTTTATTCACACACAAAGACGGAATCGCTGAACCTCCTTTCCCAGTGGCAAGATACCTCAAACATTATTTTCGCTTTTGCTAGCTCGCTACCCCCTATTTATTGGGGGTTTCCCGAATTGGGTTTCTGATCACAAAGGCCTGTTCACCGGCATGCTCTACCTCCTCAAGTGGTTTCCTTGACAATATCGTTTAAAGACTCAATATTCAATATAATTTTAACAAGAGTTTAAATTGATAATCTCCTTAAACTAATGTGATCATGTTTCTAAAAAATTGCGATGAAATGTGATATTTTTCGCCTTTCCCTGACCCAATTTGTATTTACTGAAGCAAGATCATGGCTGTTCGAATTTCACTTCTCGTGATTCTTGTCTAAAAGCTTCGTTCATGAAAAATCGCGATGAAATGGTATACAGCATGTTCAACTCGGTGGTTTAGTATGACTGCGGACTACCGGTTTCATGGTAACTCTCAATTGACATAAAACAAATTGCTCTTTTGCACAGAAACACCAACATTGGTTTGATCAGGTCGCCTCCAAAGAAACATCTTGTTATTTTCTTCCATATTCTTTCCATGACTGCTACCTGGTCCTAGATGATACTTGACCAATATTCGATCATTTTCAAAATCAACGTAGTCTGCACTAAACCGAACTTTGAATTTTGATCAGTAATTTTTCCTAAAATGAGATAATTGGATCATTGCTGCATAATTATTTTGCTGTATTTTAAGGAAAAACAGCATTTTTTAAACTCTTAAAAGACGATAAACTTTTGTGCGAAGTTCCACACTCGTAATGTAATATACCTCTTTAGTCGTTGCGGTGTTTACCATTTAATAAGTACGATTTGTGTTCAGTGTATGGTTTACCAAGTTCAATTGTGTTCGTTTCTTAATGGTGTCGTTTTTATACAGCCGCTTATCAAAAATCATTTTTTAAATTTTACTTTGTTTTAAACGAATACGATTTGTAGTGTCCAAATGTGGTATTTTTTGGTTTGCGGCTGTGTTATGTGTTTTCTATACCATGCGGGCATTACGCTTGCAGTGACCTTATATACCTCATTTTTATGTCAGGGCGTTGTAACAATGGCCTCGCGATGTCGGGCGTTGTTCACCTGCTTGACAAAAAGCATGGGAGTCCGGTACTTTTCTTACATTGCACCATCCTTTTACTAGAACCTCGTTGTATGCCCCGTCCCGTGTGCACTAATACGTTAGTCCATAACAGACTTGACGTATCCACGTTTATCATCTCGTGGTGCAATATATCCGGGAAAGAGCATTAAAATCCACACACTGGAAAGCAAGTGTTATGATGTTCTTTAATTCAGGTAGAGGCCTATAGACCGATATAAAGTAGAAAAAAAAACAATGTTTTCATTTGATATGTAATCATGTTCCTCTGTCTACTTCCGGATTAAGGGGGACCCATAAACATGTGTTCTTTGATGATAAATTAGGATGGAATAGAAATAGGATATTTATGTTCATCCCCGTGAATGGAAAAACCAAGGGGGTTAAAACACGGGTAATCGTCATATTACCTCGCGCCCGCACCGTCGGGTTACCGGAGCTATTGCATTGTGTTGTGTATGATTCACACGGTTCTTCAATTTGGTAGAACCCATTAATTATCGACTCAATTTGGTAGAACCCATTGACGCACTTATCGACTAGACATGAAACCTGCGTGGTGTGCGAACCACTTTCAACTAAACCCTTTTACTGAACCCCTTAATACTAAAATATTTCAAAGCATTCATTAGCACAAGGCAGCATCGTATTGAACACATTAAAAAGGTTGTTTATTTTTTGCCATCTGACCTTGTTCAATCATCATACACGCAACATAGAGGGTCTTAAAAATAGCCACACAACGCTTTATAATGCAAATAATGACGTAGATGGAAAACGACTGCCCAAAGTGTCAATTACGTCATGGGATGATCAGTATCATTGACGTCATAATGTGATGACAGAATAAACACAGTCGGCGTGGATTAACTGAAAGATAGTTTCTGCAAATATAATATCAAAATTGCTGCAGGGTTCAGTTGTAGGGGTTCAGTTTTAAGTGGTTCAGTTGTAAAGAGGTTCAGTTGTAAAGAGGTTCAGTTGTAAAGAGGTTCAGTTGTAAAGAGGTTCAGTTGTAAAGGGCTCAATTGTTAGGGGTTCAGTTAAAAGGGGTTCAGTTGAAAGGGGTTAAGTTGTAGTGTTCAGTTGAAAGGGGTTCAGTTGTAGGGGGTTAATTTGTAAGGGGTTCAGTTGTAGGGGTTCAGTTGTAAAGGGGTTCATTTAAAAGGTGTTCAGTTGTTGGGGTTTAGTTGTAAGGGGTTTAGGCCCTAGTTGTATAAGGGTTAAGTTGTAAGGGGTTCAGTTGTAGGGTTTTTTTTAATAAGGGGTTCAGTTGTATAAGGGTTTAGTTGTAAGGGGTTCAGTTGTAGGGCTTTTTAGTAAGGGGCTCAGTTGTATAAGGGTTCAGTTGACTGATAAGACTAGTGCTCGGCAACCTTTTGAAAGCAGTGTGCCAGTTTATAAACAATATGATAATAAAAGCCCCTTCGCGTACCAAACGTTGTTATGAACGATTTGCACAATCAACTAGGCCTACCTAATTTGAATATTAGTAAGCAGTTAAGAATTTTTTTTAATTAATTCTATAAGGTATATCAGGGGGTTAACACACGGGAACCTCGCGCCCACCGTCGGGTTACTGGAGCTATTGCAGTGTGTTGCATATGATAGACACGTTTCTTCAATTTGGTAGAAACATTACTTCGCTGGGTTTAGGCAATGTCCGTAAAGTGCCTTGCCCAAGCACAATCGATTAGGTAACCGACCAGTTATCGCACTTACAACATTCAAAACTAAACTAGAGAGTGCCAATCACGTGTTTAACCACCACTATTTGTAAAACACATGTTGTATACCCTAGCCTATATTCATGCTACAGGGTCCCTAACCACAATTTGTCTTTTAT
>CH002788.1:0-10150 GCA_000149265.1 Ciona savignyi
GTTGCTCAAATTAACCAAATGTTGTTCAAAATAAATATTGATCCGTCGCACAGCACAGAACACAACTTACCAACACAAACCCCAACTTGGTCAAATATGTTGTAAGGTATAGGTATGTTGCAATGGAGATCACTTCTACAAGTTCCGGAAAACCCCCAAACACCGCCGCACGTTTCTCCAACTAGCTTTGCGCAAACTCGACAGCATCTGATCATTGAAATACATGGATAAATGGAGGGCAATACTTAAGCATTACAGAAGTGCCATCCCTATTGTGGACATGTATTGCAATGGCACCAGCTGTAATATGGGTAGGTAAGTGCGCTGATATTATCCATGTAAATATGACAGATATATAACTCACCCGCACGGAGGGTAAACCTTTTCATTCCCATCACAGGCTGGTTCGTTGCTGCAATCAGGATTTGGTGGACACGACAAGCACGACAGCGTTGCCACCTGGATAACTTGCAACGATAACAACGTTGCTATTGCAATCGGTATCAACTGCATCTTAATAATGAAACAAGACCTTTAAAACTGTTGAAACAGAAGTTTACCGGATTAATATGCTACCATGGACCAAATTGAATATTATTTCAACTCATGTATTTGATCAACTTTTAATGCATGTAGGTAATCTTGTCTTAAAACATATATATTTTTTAACTTTATCAAAAGTTTGCATTTATTCTAGTTTGTATTGCACCTGTATGCGGACAAAGTTAATCAATCTCACATAAAACGTCACATGCGGCTGGGTTGACATTTGGTCAAATCTAGTCTAATGATGGTGGAACTGCGGATTTATATACACCTATGCAACCGATCACTGCAGAAGGGGTAAAAACAACAAGTATCCAGAATTACTGAAATCGAAACCGAAACAAGGAAATATCCGGCTAGTTTCGTACACATATTTTTCACAGAAATGTATTTTACGTCATGGAAATTTTGAACTATGTATAATAATTGTAATTAAGTAAGATACATCTAAACTAATGCATCACATTCTGAATCGAGCTATTTTGATTTCTCAACTGGTTATAATTCTTTTCTTAGGTTAAAACTCACTGACAAAATTAATCCACAATTACAAGCTATGGTATGTAATTGCTGTCATAAAATTTACAAAATGCAAAGTACGAACGATATTTATTAGAGGAATATATTACGCTAAATTATTGCTTTATTGCGCTGCTTTGCATTTTAATGAATGTTCATCGAGTTCACACTATATTTGATTGATTTTGGGTTACGAAACTTTATTTGTTCCAGTTGTATTTGTGCTTTTGCCTTTCAGCCCGTCGGTTCTAATAGAAATAAGAGTCAATGTGTGATAATGGAATATTATAAATAAGTAATAAATTGAACTGGTAATTGACTTCACCTTAGATTAAGTAACATGATGTAAAACATGACGTAATGGCAAACATAAGTGACATGACCGTAAACCAATTTATATGTAACACAATTAACGTATTGGAAAAAGTGACGAAATAACAAACTTCAAAAACTAAAATGTTAACAGAATAGGAAACCAGTTAAATCTACATGTAATAGTATATTAAAATTACCAGTTTTCTTAATGATTGTTATATCTGTAGTTTAAATAAAAAGCACAACAATGAAAGCACAATCTTTAAACTCTGTGGCCTTGCTTAGTTGATGTGGACAAAGTGGTTACAAAAGGATATTTATATTTTATTCCCGCTTTGCCGCCATCTTAATGTAAAGCAGCGCTTTTTTGCCTTTCAGTATCTGATCATTGAAATACATGAATGGATGAAAGGCAGCAATTTCATATTAGGTATAAACATGGCGCCAGCATTATGCTTGGTGGATATTACAAGGTCCACAAATTGTTTTGGGTGGGTATTACAAGGTCGCCAACCGTATAATTTATAGAAGTTCATCTTATTAATCCGATTACATGCACATTGATACAAACAAATAACCGAAATTGACACACGTTTTATATTGCACCTGTGGGCATAGTTGATCAAACTCAGGCACAACGTCACGTGCGGTTGGGTTGACATTTGTGTCGTCAAATCTGCTGATTTATTTGTATACAAGTGCCGACCAATCACCGCAAAGAGAAAAAAAACAGCATCAACAGTTCTTTGAATCGAAACGAGTGAAGATGCCGGCTGATTTCGCTAGATCCACCTACTCATATTTCTCCGCAGAAAATACGTCGTGGTAAATTTGCATCGTTTATAATAGTTGTACTGGCTTAAGTACGATATATCTCATGGTTTAATTTCATACTTCAGCCAACTTTTTTTTGCAACGTATTATAATTTTTTATTTGGTTAAAACTCAACAAAGAATAAACTGATGGGGCAGTTTAAACATTTTGTAACAGTTAAGAATTTGTTGTGTGATTTTCGTTTTTTCCGGGACCTTTGTAAAAATCAATTGAAACTAGGGTGAATATTGTGATTTTAATATTGTGAATCTAAATGTTTTATTCAATATTAAGATTGCTTTAGAGCAGGGGTCGGCAACCTTTTCATAGTCGCGGTCCAAAACCAAACTTAACATGATCTCGGCGGGCCATAATAAATTTCTTAACTCCACATCAAACTTATCTACGATTTAATAACATTTCAAGTTTGCAAAATCAATTAGAAAAATATATGTTTACTGGCGAGTGTTATCTATCGTACAGGACTTTAGTTAGTAAAGAACACGATGCAAACACATATAAAATAGAAAAAACGATGTCTGTTGTGTCGTAATGTTACATGTCATAATATGTGTTATCACGTCATAATGTCATAATATTACATTTGGATTATTCTACTCTCACTAATGCGCATGCCAACAAACACACTTATTGCTTTCTCTTAAAGCATTTTCTTTGTCTGCACGCACACATTCTCAATAGACACGTTCAGGCGCATTTTTTATTATTGCCGCATTAGATTGTTAAAATTCATAAAAATCTAAGATTGCAGATGACACAGTGGGCCGTATTCTAATTACTTTAGTAAGATATCTCGGGACGGATGATTTTGCTTGGCGGGCCGGATGCGGCCCGCGGGCCGTAGGTTGCCGACCCCTGCTTTAGAGATTGGTGGTTTAATTTATAATATATTAGCCCAATAATGCATATCAATATTAAGGTCTACGCTTTATTTCGGTCAATGCATCACAACGAAAGGTGTTACTATGTGTGTTCGACATAACAATGCACAAGCGCCATTTTTTACCGTTACTTTAGACGCATTTTAGATAGTATTCCTGATAAATTAATATATCGTTGCAGCCCTAGTTTAAAGTCACATATTCACGAAAAAAACAAAAGAAACATAAATACTTCAAAAGGTTCATTGCAATAAAGCATAGGATATAAGATATAGGATATTCATCTTTATTCCCGTGGATGGGAAAACCAAGGAGGTTAACACACGGGCAATCGTCAGATCACCTCGCGCCCATCGTCGGTTTACCGGAGCTATTGCAGTGTGTTGTATAAGATAGATACGTTCCTTCAATTTGGTAGAACCCATTAATCCGCTGGGTTCAGGCAATGTCCGTAAAGTGCCTTGCCCAAGGACACAACCAACTAGCTAGCGACCAGTTTCGCACCTTCAACCTTTCGATTGAAAGGCGACGCACTTAACCTGTTAGACCAACGGGCCGGAAGCAGTGATTTAAACGTGAGCTGCATTCGAATGTAACTTTGGCGAACCCCATTCTTTATTTTTTTTCAAGATATAAACTTAGAAAAACGGATTTCGTTGAAACGCTTAGGGCAATAAACAAATGACAGTGAAGGATTTGTGTATAAACATGAACAACCGGGTATTCAGGTGCTAATTCTAACCTCAAGCGAAATCGGAACATTTATGCTGATTCCGCACAAAGAATGCGAAACAGCATCGACACTGCATTTCATAAAGCTTATTTGATATTTTTCATTACCTGTACGTTATATTTGGTGTAACTTTATATAATGATTTAGGTTCCTTATTACTAATGGGTTTCTCAGTTATTAAATAAAAATAATTATCCATATACTATTAAATATAGAGAAGAATCGGAAAATTTAGTTGCAATTGGAAAACCCGTTCTGAATGATCTCGGTGGGACAGGCACTCCTTATATACGTTTGATGAAATATATACTTGCAGTGTTTGTAAAATTATCTAAAGTATTTAAAACAATTGATTACCATTTAACATCTTTGGTAAGTGGAATAGCACAGTAAATTAGTATTTCAGGAGTCGGTAATTTTCCAGGAGTACAACCCAAAACGTAAATTTTGGAGTGTGTGAGTATTTTTGTTAATAAGAGAAAAGATGATAGATATGTGTTGGGCTGAGAAAAGATGCGAGTTTTACGTGTTGCTTAATGTAAAAAAACTGCCTTGTAACCCTTTCTGTCATTTTCATCGCTTATAACTTAAGGTGAAATGTTAACTTCAATCGACCAGCGCGAATAAACAGCACGATCTATGGCAGCAACTCCTGTGGTTAACGTAGCTCAATAAAATGTAAATTTCCGAATAGCCGTTTTAATTTTATTTCTGTTCGCGAGGCTTGTTGTGAAATTACGCTTAATGATTTTTTGATTTAAAACAATTTTGTAACAACAAACATTTGCCAAATTTAATAAATTTTAATAACCCGGAGTTAAAGTGTAAATTATGTTCCGTGGGTCAGACTTCCGCATCACGCTGTGGAACACATCGGGAACCGCAATACTTTAGTGGAAACCAGTAAATGCGCATTAAACTATATGTAGAAGTTGGCCAGGTAGGTCTAAATACTTTTTCAGCTTTGACAAGGTACGTTTGCGATATCGTTTTTATTTGTTATTGCCATATATATGGCCCAATAAAATCATATTTATTTTCCGTACAAAAAACATGCCTAAAACAAGGCAAGAGCGGATAAAGCAAGGGAATATTAACCAGAAACTATTTTTATCCAATCTGCTGGAAGAAAAGGTGGTAAATCGTATAAGATTATATCGAATGCACACATATTTGCTATACCTATGTAAAAAGGTTATGCATACCTGAAATGTCCCATTTACTATATATATATTGTCATAGTCGCACAATGAGTGTCAGACCAAAACATCTTCATATGTAATACTAACATAATACGTAAAAACAAAACGTATTCTATTGTCCAGGCACGAGTAAGATTATTTCGCGCGACTACACTTTTGATTACATTGATTTCCATATTGGATTATTATTTGATTTATGTTATTTAGGATTTAGTGTTTTGCTATTTGCTTCCGTTGTAGTATTTTGTGCAGCATTCATTAGGACTACAAATCTGTCGTTTATGCAGTTTTTATATTTCGTAGATGTATTTTTTATCTGACAACCATATGCAAAACATTATTGAATTAAACTGAGTATTTTGTGTAATGCATAAACTTAAAGAGTTTTAGGTTAGGAGATTGTACATTTTGTAGAAGTATTTTTATCTGATAATAATAGATAAAAATATTTTATTGTAATAAATGTCGTTTAAACATCTTACCATATCTCAGTCAGTGGCGAAGGTATTGTGTACTAGCTTCCTCTATGGTGCGACAGCGTCTGAAGAACGCTTACGAAACAAAAGTGTACTTTGTTTGGCCAGTGAAACCAATTATTCAGAAATCATTCGTTTTGCACCAAGCTAAAGTATTTGGCCATTTGTGTAAAGATTCTAGATAGTCAAGGACAAATAGATGGTTCTCTATTGTGGTAAATTAAGAATTTATATGAAATGATATTGTGCTATTAACTTTTCAATAGGACTCAAATTGTTTTACTTAGAGAATAAATCAGTAAACAGCAATTCACAAACCATGGATTTACACGAAAATATGCACGATTCGGATCCGTATCATAAAGAGAGATGGATAGAATAGTAAGTGGATCGTCGCTTGTGTGTATTTCAGATAAACTGGTGCTGAGCGTTCAGAAACCGGATGTGCTTCAGTGTGTTAAATGCGGTAGAGGCATTTCTATAGTTTTTGGTAATAAAAAACATGAATATTCTGTCCAATCCTACACAAATAAACTAAATGGCCCATTTCCGTGTAAGATGCACGTAAAATGTAATGTAACAACTCCCACCATAAAACATTACGATTTTAATTCTATACATTTATACAGTTACTCTGGATTCTGGTCGATCTTTTACGTTTGGGTTTTATCGGGATTGATTGTTGGAATGATGCTTTGGTTGCTTTGGAGCTGTATTTCGACTTGGTATTTTGTACACCGACTCCGAAACAGTAAATATTGTGATGAAGAACAATTTTATCGTCAAGGTTGCATTGCAGACTTAACCGAAATGCCCTCGGGAGGGTTTAAACAGTAAAACTGAAATCTAACTATCGGCATGAAGAAAATGGTCCATGGAAGACAAATTTGGGAAGAACGAAAACAACTGATAACTTTGGCACCATCTACGGTGCACTTATGTCAAAATTTGAGTTTTGCTTTGTGCGTTATTTCAATTCCCTTATAATCGTATCATGTATTATATAAAATATTAAAAGCTGTACACACCTCTGCGGCTTTAGACCCAAGGCACCGTTATCCGAGCAGTGTATAATTTACGTCACGGGTTAACAGAATTAATTGTTTCCAAAACTTTTCCGCTGCTCCGGCTTATATTTTCATCATTTTACACGGTGAGTTACCAAATACTTCATTATATTGTTTTTTAAATTTAACCGTGTTTATGGAAATCCTATAAAACAATACATTGATATAAACATCAGGTCTTGTAGCATTTGATTTACATTTCATTTTATACACGGATCATTTTTTATGATAGGATATTTAGCTATTATTTTTTTGCAACAGTGAATACTTAGATAAAATTTAATAAAATGTTTGATCATCCTACCGACACCATTCTGTTTCTACCAGCGTATAGTTTAAATATGTATTACAAATAGTGGTGACTTAACAATCATTAGTTAAATTTCTTTCTCATAGATTGATATGGGAAATATTCTATGTCGTTTATTACGTTCACAAGATACGGTGCAGTTACGTACAGCAGTTTACACGGGCAAAGCATTTAGCGAAAGTTTAATTTATTCTGTTGGTACGTGTAAAGTTAATGCAATAGCCCTACTATTGAATATAACTCAATAGGTTTCTTCTGTATTGATCAAAAAATAAGTTAAGGAATCTGGTGCATTTAGTTCGAGAAATAAGTAAATCTGGTGCATTTAGTTCGAGAAGTTCTGTGTTACAAGCTCACCTGAGGGTCAAGGAAAGTCACAGTTGATCACGCTGACTCTTTGGTGATGTAACAATGCAATTCTTGATATGATATTGTTATAGTAAAACGATCTCTGAAGCAATGCAACATGCTTCACACGTTCAAGAAATTATGAAAAACAAGTGCCTGACACCTCCTTATTGGAAACATACATTAACGCCGCAAACCGAATGATTACACATTCATGTTGAATTCATTCTTTATTTGGTCTTACTCAGTTACTCTGATCAATTATTGATTCCATAAAATTGACTGCATTTTGCGTGGAGGTTACATGTAAATCAGTCCGGCTTTCCCCATGGTTGACAAACTATTAATTACAAATTTAAATTTTATTTCTGTGATCAAGTTTTGCGGTCTACATGTTGTTAAAGTCGACTGTTCACCTTAGCGTAATAAAATGCCAGGTGTCCGGAATACCACAGTGCAATAGCTCCAGTATTTTGACCACACGATGAACGCCTGATGAAAGGATACATCATCTTCCCAAATTTTACTAAATACTATGGCTTACATGCATATCTTTAAAGCATAGGCTACAATATATCTCCCAGTTTTAATTAATACCATGAAACACATATTTTATATAAACCTGTGTTCAAAACTTAAAATTTAATAAACACCGGAGATTAATCACATATATTTATTTACATACATTTTAGTCGCGATCAACTAACCCTTCGTCTAAACCGACACGGTCAAAAGAAGCATAATCATTGATTATAGCCTGAATATCCCTTACTCATTTCAACATGGACCTGACGTGTACATATCTGACAACATATGTTGTGTAATGAACACGAATAACAAGATCGGTTTGTTACCGCAGGGTCCCATGTATTTTTGCTTGCAGAAACAAATTATATAGTAGGTGTACAAAATACATAAAATGTGGTTAGGGACCCTGCCTAAATAACCAAATAGCATACGCATTGTGTTTTGAAAAAATCTGGTGGTTAAACACGTGGTTAACACTCTCTAGTTTCTTCTATAATTTTGAGGTTTTTTGCTCCAGATTAAATTCCGCCATTTGGTTTTCTATAAATACAATTGCCTACTTTAGTGTTTACTTTGTAGAACACTTTTTGATATCAAAGTTCAGAAAATGCTCATTAACAATTAAGTCAAATATCTGTTTTATTGCGCTGCTTTACGATTTACTACAAGTGATCTTTCAGTTCGTTGGTTCTGGAAATAGCACAAGTAATAAGTTAAAAATGGCAGAACAACAAACAGGAAACAAATTTAAAACGTAAAAAAAATAAAGAAACTCTATTACACTAGATTTAGGTAATATCCGATAAGTGCCCTGCCAAGCACACAACTGACTTCTAACCTGCCACACTTCGGGTAAATGAAGACTAGCCCACCAAGCCAATCGCTCGTTTAAACGACCAATGCACGTCAGTAACAAAAATTGTGGCACAGTGTTGCACAAATTGCACCTAATGTTCTACAAATTGCATATCGAACCGGTAAACAGCACACAGAACATAACTTACCAGCACAGACACCAACTTGGTTGAAATTGCTCCAAGTAGACGTTACGTTGCAAAAGAGATCACTTCTGCAAATTCCGAAAAAGCCCCAATCCGCGTCGCATTCTTCTCCAACTAGCTTTGCGCAAACTCGACAGCATCTGATAATTGAAATACATGGATGTATGGAAGGCATCACTTTTACGTTAAATATGCTAATGAGGCCAGTATTATGCTTGGTAGATATTACAGGGGCGCGAGCCTTAATGTGGGTAGATATTATAAATGTGCTTGTATTATCTGCTTAGTTATGACAAATAAGCAACTTGCTGGCACGGAGTATAAACCTTTTCATTCCCAATACAATCTGGTTCTTTGCTACAATCGGCATTTGTTAGACACGGTGCGCAGCGCAGCGTTGCCACCTGGATAACTTGCAACGATAACAACGTTGCTATTGCAATCAGTATTTTCTGCATCTTTAAAGTACGAAGCCTTTAAACTGTTGAAACAGAAGTTCCCCTGATTAATTCGCTAAAGAAAAGGAATGTATTATATAGCCATGCTTGCTACTCTCCCCTAATGTATATGTATCTAATCTACAAACCGATGTCTACCAAGAACTAAATGTAACTTAACCTAATCTTCTGAACGTGCGGATTTACATATACCGCTGTCACCGATCACCGCCGAGGGGGTGGAAACAACCGGCATCAACAATTCTTCGAATTTTTTTTCCAACCGGCATCAACAGTTCTTCGAAACATTTTCGTTTATTTGAAACGATGAAAGTGCCCGGGTAATTTTATACACGTGTTTTTCACATAAAATATTTTACGTCGAGGGATTTTTTGCATTTTATGTAATAATTGTATTTGCTTAAAGACCAATTCATCTGATGAATTAAATTTTGATTCCATTTAATTTAATTGTGCATCGGATGATAACTCGTTAAAAACTTAACACAAAATCAAGATAGTGTCATCCACCTGTTAACCACCAATATTTCTAAAGGCAATTCTAACTCTATGCTATTTGTATCTGCTACTAAAACGATCGGTTCTAATGTTACCTAATCCTAAAGTTATAAACGTTGGTATATATAAAAACAAACAAAGTAATTAACGTTGGTATATAAAAAATAACCATACAATTAAGAAAAATGTTCCGGCAAAACTATTGAAGATGGGTGTTGAATGCTTGCACATTTGTTTAAATTGAAATTCTCTAACAATTTATTTTAGTGTCAAGTGACCAGCTGATTTATACACGTGAAAACCGTGTATCATAATGGGTTGGTTATTATATTTTTGCGGGATTTTCATTGTAGGCTGGTATATTTTAAATGTATGTTTAATTTTTTTATACTTTGAGCACAAATTGACTTTAGTAACCAAATTGATAATTTAC
>CH002788.1:10250-25947 GCA_000149265.1 Ciona savignyi
AGAAGTATGACCGACAACACAGCTTTCAAAAACATTTACTTCTCTTAATAAACAAAATACGTTTTTAATACACTCATGTATGCCACGGATCGCCAATTGTTTTGTTGATCTTTCCATACTTATTACTTCAAGAAATGGTTATGTTAAATATGGGTTAAATATAGCTATTAGTAATAATGCAAGGGTAATAACCATTCTTAAAGATATCGTTTGAAATTGGTTTTTACCACCCACAATATTTTCTATATAATTTTACCATTACCACAAATGTGTTTATTAGAGAAATCAAGATTACGCTTTTTCCCAATTATTTCATTTTCTGATAATATAATTAATAGCATAATTATAAGTCATATTTTGTTGAAGATCACATTTATATAAACGACCAGAAAGCCTTTTCGGTAAATCTTTTTGTTTAATGTTTTCAAAATAATAGTATAAACCCATTACATTGAAACTGAGAAATATATTTTTAAAATGATCTTTTGCGAAGGTTTTTTTGTGGAATTTAAAACCACGGTGTTATGTACTACATTTTCTGAATTTTATGTCTTGTGATTGATACCAATTGTTACGGCGAATAGTATTTAGCGGAGGTTTTAAGAGAATATCGCGATCGGTATTAAAAAGGGACTGTGTAATGAGCAAAGAATATAGTTGATCTTCGTAGGCAATGCACAGCAGCAACAGAATTGGTAAAAATCTTTTTCATCTCGTCTGTAAATACAGTAAATGCCGAGGCCAACTATTTGAATTTCAGATAGGATTTTTAATGGTTTTAACCTAATTGAATTACTGTTAATGACCTGAACATACACTGCAATAGCTTCGATACCCGACGGTGGGCGCAACGTGATCTGTAGATTGCCCATGTGTTAACCCCCTTGATTTTCCCATTCATGGGGATACCATTAATATTCTATCCTATCCTAATGACTCCGATAACCAAACGATAAAACATTTGTTTATGCATTTTTAATCAACTTTAATAATCCCGTTTTTTATGGGCCTTTTAGAATAGAATAGGGATTTTATGACAGAATAGGATACTCATGTTGATTACCCTGAATGGGAAAACTCAAAGGGTCGTGTATGATTCAGACATTGGTTCGATATGGTACAACTCATTACCTAGTGGGCTTAACTTTAATCCTTCAAATGAAAGGCGGCTTACAAGCCGACCAAACTAATTGTTTTGACAAAACCATAACCAACTTAAGTGATGTCTGGGTTTAAGCATCAATTAATAAAAGACAAAGGTTAAAAGGTTAATGAATAAAAACTATAAAATTATTTTAAAGAAGAATAATGATGCCAAATTGCCAAAGAACGCCTCCAAAACATCTTACGTTAAAGTGTCCAAACAAGCATATTTAACACCACTGTCCATATTATAGAATATTCATGTTTATTCCCGTGGGTGTTTATTTCCCGTGGGTGCCCATGGACACAACCGACTAGCTAGCAACCAGATGCGCACCTGCAATCTTTCGATCGAAAGGCGACGCACTTAACCGCTAGACTAACCGGACGGATCGATGATGCGTTATTATGTTTAATCCGAAATGCATTTTTACCATCCTGGCAGATGTTGGCTTTAATCTCTAATAAAAATCATCATCCAATCTAGTTTTAAATGTTAATGTGTATATTAAAGCGTAAGAATAAAAAACAGGTTCATTATTTTACTGAGTTTTTTGGTTCTTTGACCATAGCTTACTAAACACAACAGAATCAATTGGATCGGAGTAATCCAATCCAGCTGTCAAAGAAACCCTAGCGATTTCAAATGTCCCGGCTATCTTCAGTAACCAGAGAAAAATTATCAAACTTACGTCCCATTTTAGAGTTGTCACATTTTGATGAAACTCTTTAACAGGATTAATTTTGATAAGATTATTTGTGCATTTCAAACGAAGTGGTTCTAAACTTCGGTGAAAATAGTTTAGGGAGACTTTTCACTCTTCTGTTATCATTATAGCTAAGTCTTACCAGGAAAATATAACTGTAATATCCGAGCCTTTGTTAATTAAACCTGAAATCCAAATGTATTTTCTGTCAAGATATTTCAAAATATCAAATATTAATCCAGAAGGTAAGACGCTACGTTTATGGTTTATTGCGTTTCCTTGCGTTTAAATAATTATGCATCAAGTTCACAATAAATTGTAATTATTGAAATTATGTTTTTAAAATAAAAGTATATGAACCAGGAAAATAATAATATATTAATGTTCCGTGTACTTCAATTGATTTTGGTTGACGTTCAGCATAAGCATCTGCATTGATGTTGTCATGGAACTACAAAGATAAAATAAGATCATGCATGTGTATGATGGTAGGTGATGGTCGTTTATGTTTAGTATACCGAAAGACAGGAATGTTGGTATTTAGTTGACAAAACAAGTCTTTCGACTACTAAAATTTAAATGTTCGACTTTTACTCGTATATTGATCTTTCAGATCATCAGTTCTGGAAGAAGTAGTACTTAAAAGTAAATATAACTAGTGATGGAATATTATATATAAATAATGGGTTGATAAAACCTAAATTCATGCAGAATAAGTAACGGAATAGGGAATCGGGACCAGTAAATAACTTTACATGAGGAAAAGTGTGCGATTAGGGTACATAATCTTTGCAGGTAATATAAGTGAGATAATTAATAGAATAGAATAGGATATTCTTGTTTTTCGCCTTCATAGGAAACACGCAAGGGGCGTTAACACACGGGCAATTGTCAGATCACCTGGGGCCTACTGTCGGTTACCTCAGCTATTACAGTGTGCTATGTATGATTCATACGTTCCTTCAATTTTGTAGAACCCATCATTCCACTCGGTTCCAGGCAATGTACGTTAAGTGCCTTGTCCAAGGACACAACCGACTAGCTGATTACCAGTTTTGCATCTGTAACCATTCTCCGTAAAGACAATGGACTATACCCAACCAAACTAATCGGGCAGACAAAACCGCCAACTAATATGTATAACAAGTAACGGACTGCGTGGTTGGTGAAATGAGTGAACAAAAAGGTCATGCACGACTGTATTAACATTATTGTGACACAGTGTTACTCAAATTACACCAAATGTTTTCCAAATTACATATCGAACCGGCGCACAGAACACAGAACACAACTTACCAACACAAACCCCAATTTGGTTAAATATGTTGTAAGGTATAGGTGTGTTGCAATTGAGATCACTTCTGCAAGTTCCGGAAAAGCCCCAAATGCCACCGCACTCTTCGCCAACTAGCTTTGCGCAAACTCGACAGCATCTGATCATTGAAATACATGAATAAATTGAGGGCAATACTCAAGTATTACAAGAGCGCAATCCTTATTGTGGATCAGTATTGCATAAGCGCCAGCTGTAATATGGGTAGGTAAGTGCGCTGATATTATCCATGTAAATATGCCAGATATATAACTCACCCGCACGGAGGGTAAACCTTTTCATTCCCAATACAAGCTGGTTCGTTGCTACAGTCGAGATTTGGTGGACACGGTAAGCAGGACAGCGTTGCCACCTGGATAACTTGCAACGATAACAACGTTGCTATTGCAATCAGTATTTTCTGCATCTTAATAATGGAACAAGACCTTTAAAACTGTTGAAACAGAAGTTTACATGATTAATATGCTACCATAGAACAAACTGATACAAACAATAAATTGGCCCACACTTAAACCCTATGGCACTGCATAGCTGCGATTGTTTCACCTCATTCATCTGACTAACGTTTTATGCATATAGGTAGGTAATCCTGTCTTAAAACATTTAATTTTTAACTTAATCGAAAGTTTGCATTTATTCTAGTTCATATTCCACCTGCGGGCATAGTTCATTAACCTCACGTAAAACGTCACATGCGGCTGGGTTGACATTTGGTCAAATATAGTGTGATGACGGTGGAACTGCGGATTTATATACACCTTTGCAACCGATCACTGCCCAAGGGGTAAAAACAACTAACATCAAGAATTCCTTAAATCGAAAACATAAAATGGAAATTTTACGCAGAATTTTTTTTACGTCATGGAAAGTTTGAATACGTCATGGAAAGTTATGTATAATAATTTTATTGGCTTAAGTAAGATACATCTGATGCATTACATTCTAACTTCAGCTAATTTGATTTTCAACGAATTATAATTCTTTTATTACGTTAAAACTCAACAAAATAAAACAAGGAAAAAATAACATAACATATTTTACAGATAATACCGCATAACGTAAATATTCAAAAGATTGTTAAACATTACATAAAAGAATAAGTATCCGTATTGTGATGTCGTTCCCTTGTCTCCGGGGTTCATGTACTAAACACACAGAATCAGGTTGAATATTATGATTACACTTTATATGGTGAATGATTTAAATTTAATTAATATTATGGTTGCTTTAGAAATTAGTGGTCTAAAGGGGTAAACTGTGTCCATAAATGTAGAATGCATTCGTCCGACCGATTAGCTTGGCGAGTTAAAGCGTTGACGTTCAACCTAAGGTTTGCAGGTCAGAAACTGGTTTCTGGCATTTAGTATTTATTGGGCTGCCAATGCAATGTTGGGTTCTACCAAATTAAAATGTCTTAATTTTACATCACACAATGCTCCGCTAACCCAACGGCAAGCGAGAGGAGATCTGATTGCCCGTTTAATACCGCCCTTTGACGTCCCGCTTTGAGATGATGGATATCTTATCCTGTTTTAACAAATTCACTGTTTATTTTCAAGTAAGAAAACAAACTTTATCTGTTTGATTTTTTTACCAGCGTGAGGCAGAAATAATGCGTATACAATTTTAGGACGAACAAACATGCAGTACCCAATCACACGCAAACAGGAAGGAAAGAAATATCCAATCGAGGCCGAACTTTTGTAGGTGTAAAACACTATGCTGAACATTTTAAAGTGATCGTATAACTTTTTCTTTGGTTCAATTGCTTTTTTTTTGTATACCAACAACATTCGTTAATACTTGGTTTAGAAAAAAACTATCTAGTATGACATCTGTAGGTAATTCGGGAACTTAATAGTTTCTGCTTGCAGAAACAAAGGTTATACACTTTGTATCGATTATACCAAAAGTGATTACGTAACCTGGACGTTTATGCATGTAAAAAAAATTAGGCGTACATTCAAAAAACGTTTTAAAAATAACAATGTTTAAAGTTTTAATCCTCTCGGTATAAACCTGTCTTTCCACAAATACTGACCTTAATATAACTTGCTTTTTAAAGAATGGAATCCTAAGCAAAATCAAATGAAACAACAATGTTAACGGTAGGGGTAGCAATGGTTAAAGTTAGTTTGCAATATTTTGAAGTTGCTTAAAAGGAAAGGTTATAGGATATTCATGTTTATCGCCGTAAATGGGAAAATGCAAAAGGAGTTAGTGCGCGCCCTGTCGGGTTTCCATAGCTATTGCTGTGTATTGTGTATCATTTACACATTCCTTCAATTTGTTAAAACCCATTATTTCATTGGGTTTAGGCAGTATCCGTTGGGTTCTTTACCCAAGAACTGACTCTCCAGAGACCGTTTCAATATTGTAAACAGCGTGGCAAGTGTGACGTACCGGTCAGGTGATCAGCTATTACTTGCGCAAATTGCTACAGGAAAATTGAACGGTTTTGTTGAATAAAAATATTGTGTAGAGCAGCATATTTTTCACATGATAATAAAATTAGCATTTGTTTTTATATAATGTTTTTGGAAACTGTATACTTTTTAAATGAAAGGAAATATAATATATAGGCTCATGAACATATCGATAGCAATTCGTCAGTTTGTTGGCCGTCACAGTGAAGAATGAGAAACCCGCAATCGTAGTCTTTACATGCTTTGGTTTTCATATAATTTATATGTAGCACAATTCAAGTGTTGGGAAAGTGACAAAATAGCAAACTTTAAAAATAAAAATGATAACGAAATAGTAAACCAGTTTAACTACATGAAGTATTACAATAAAGTTTTGTGAATGATTGTTATTCCTGCAGTTTAAATAAAACACAACAATAAAAGTACAATCTTCAAACTCTGTTGCGTAGTTGATGTGAACAAAGTGGTTGGAATAAGATATTCATATTTTATTCCCTATGTAACGGTGAGAAACGAAATTTTTCCAAAGCGAAAAGGCAGAAACGAAAGTTTCGTTTCTGAAAAAAAATGTATTAGATAATTTTTTTAGAAGTTAGGTGGCACTAGAGGTCAAACAGTAAAATAACCATATAACTTCTTTTAATGCAATAACGGTGTCAGGCCGAATGGTTTGCGCGACTGATTCGTAGTTATGGACCGGCCCATGTTGGTTTCGATACTTTACCCGGGGAATATTTGTTTTATTCACATGAACCAGCCTAGTTAAAATTGGTAAAACGTCACAGTGACGTCATGCAGAACATTGGCGGCGTGAGAAATCAGCTTTGTCGCGCGTTATTATGATGTCATAATTAAACTAGAGTTAACAGTACAAACACCTGCCAATAGTGGTGTGAATAATGACTCATAATGGAGTTACATTATTACTTGTGTAATCCCCACAACAAAAAGATTTTTTTTGTTTGCTACACAAAATTACAAATATAGTGCTCAGTTTGTGATCATATGTTTATTAATCACGTGCGTCATCGAGTAGCACATAAGCTAAATGTTCTATAGCAGAAAGCGGATACTTAATTTGTCCTCAAAGTTTTGAAGACAAATTGTACTTGCCCATGTTTTGACCGATTCACCTCTTAGAAAGATTTAAAACTCTTAAACCACGAAGCATGCGATATCACATTTTACTGTCATAATACTAACATAACAACTTTTCGTTATCGTTTCTGGAAACAAAATTTTCGTTTCTCGGGTAAAATTTTCGTTTCTTAGAAACGAAAATTGTGTTTCTTAAATGAGTTTAGGATTATTATTTCCCAAGTTCTATGATTACATAATTCGTTAAGCTGACACAATATCAACAATTTCGAGTGAAAATGATTGCATGTGCAGTTAATAAATGTAGTTGGACCTTTTAAAATAAGATAATGTATTTGTTGTATTCATTTAAATGAAACATAAATGTATGAACCCACAATATTAAAAATAATACACTGATTAGTACTTTTTACGGGCGGTAATAGAAACAAACGGGGTTAAAAGAGTGATTTAAATTCGTGTAACCGATAAACATTAAAAAAACTCGTCATAAATAATGATTTTAATTTAGAATAACATTAGAGAGATTTTCAGGTAGATATACATGAACAAACTGTCGTAAAAATAACAAAAAACGAAAATTACGTGACTAAAGATAAAATGGATGATGATAATTACTCCAAAAGTGATTACGTTAATGATTTTTAGATTTTTTGCTTTCCGAAACTCGCCTTTGTGGTGTGTCATTTGGTTAGTTCTGCTACAACATACTTTTTCTGCAATCATTGTGTTTATCAATAATAAACAACAAGTTTTGCAATACGTAGTTAAACTAAGTGGCAAGATCATCGACTTTACTCAATGACGGTTAATTCAGAACGGAAAATGAGAACTTGGTTCGCAATAAAGAATATATTTAATTATATTGTAAAAAATTGATGTGTGTTAATTGCAGCATCACACCTAAGTTCATTAATATACTGCGAAAATTTGTCGACATTTATATATGAAAGCGGGCTGATATCACGTCAATGACGTATATAAGAAAATGACTTAAGGTGTTTCCGTAATATGTTTGAAAATTGTCTTTTAAAAACGATTGTCATTTTTCTTTCCTATAAACGATAATCATATTTTCTAACATATTATATTAAATCTAACAGGTCCACTTTTTAATGATTGTGATTGAATGACAGTTGAACCAATGTCCTAAAATAGTTAATATTCATGCCTGTATTGAGAATTGCATGTTAATCTGAACAAGGGATTAATGTTTTCATATATTGTAGTATTATGGAATTAAATAAGATCGATATAGCGAACATTTTGATAATTTGACCTTGTGTGGGTGCGTTTGTGGCGCGCGTTTGAAAACCAAACAAGATATAAGTTTTTTGGGGGGAACAAATTTAAAGGTATGTTATCTACCCATCTACCAATTTTTATGTACTTACCACAACAAACCGTCGATTTAGGTATATCCAAGTTGTTTCATTTCAACCCAAAGCGGAAAATACTGATAATTTGACGTAGTGTGGGTGCGTGAATGGCGCGCGTTTGAAAACAAAACGGGAGTATAAGGTTTATTTTTTGGGAGCAATTTTATAAATGTGTTATCCATCCATCTACCGATTTTCATGTACTTACTATAACAAATCGTCGATTTAGGAATATCAAGGCTGTTTCATTTCAACCCAAAGCGAACATATTGATCATTGGACGTAGTGAGGGTGCGTTTGTGGCGCGCGTTTGAAAACCAAACGAGATATAAGGTATATTTTGTGAGCAAGTTTACGAGTATGTTATCTACCCATCTACCAATTTTCATCTACTAACTATAAGAAATCGTCGATTTAGGTATATCCAAGCTGTTTCATGTCAACCCAAACCGAACATATTGATAATTTGACGTGGTGTGGGTGCGTTCATGGCGTGCGTTTGAAAACCAAACAAGATATAAGGTTTATTTTTTGGGACCAAATTTATAAATGTGTTATCCACCCATCTACCGATTTTCAATGTACTTACTATAAAAAAATCGTCGATTTAGGTATATCCAAGCTGTTTCATTTCATCCCAAAGCGAAATAATTGATAATATGACGTTTAGTGTGGGTGCGTTTATAGCGCGCGTTTGAAAACCAAACGAGATATGAGGTTTATTTTATGGGAGCAAATTTACAATTATGTTATCTACCCATCTACCAATTTTCATCTACTTACTATAAGAAATCGTCGATTTAGGTATATTCAAGCTGTTTTATGTCAACCCAAAGCGAACATATTGATAATTTGACGTGGTGTGGGTGCGTTCATGGCGCGCGTTTGAAAACCAAACAAGCTATAAGGTTTATTTTTTGGGACCAAATTTATAAATGTGTTATCCACCCATCTACCGATTTTCATGTACTTGCTATAACAAATCGTCGATTTAGGTATATCCAAGCTGTTTCATTTCAACCCAAAGCGAACATATTGATAATATGACGTTTAGTGTGGCTGCGTGAATGGCGCGCGTTTGAAAACCAAACGAGATATAAGGTTTATTTTTCTGGAAGCAAATTTACCAGTATGTTATCTACCCATCTACCAATTTTCATCTACTTACTATGAGAAATCGTCGATTTAGGTATATCCAAGCTGTTTCATGTCAACCCAAAGCGAACATATTGATAATTTGACGTATAGTGTGGGTGCGTTCATGGCGCGCGTTTGAAAACCAAAACAAGCTATAAGGTTTATTTTTTGGGACCAAATTTATAAATGTGTTATCCACCCATCTAACGATTTTCATGTACTTACTATAACAAATCGTCGATTTAGGTATATCCAAGCTGTTTCATTTCAACCCAAAGCGAACATATTGATAATATGACGTTTAGTGTGGCTGCGTGAATGGCGCGCGTTTGAAAACCAAACGAGATATAAGGTTTATTTTTTGGAAGCAAATTTACAAGTATGTTATCTACCCATCTACCAATTTTCATGTACTTACTAAAATAAATCGTCGATTTAGATATATCCAAGCTGTTTCATGTCAACCCAAACCGAACATATTGATACTTTGACGTATAGTGTGGGTGCGTGAATGGCGTGCGTTTGAAAACCAAACAAGATATAAGGTTTATTTTTTGGAAGAAAATTTATAAATGTGTTATCCACCCATCAACCAATTTTCATGTACTTACTATAAGAAATCGTCGATTTAGGTATATCCAATCTGTTTCATTTCAACCCAAAGAGAAAATACTGATAATATGACGTAGAGTGGGTGCGTTCGTGGCGCGCGTTTGAAAACCAAACGGGATATAAGGTTTATTTTTTGGGAGCAATTTTACAAATGTGTTATCCACCCATCTACCGATTTTCATGTATTTACTATAACAAATCGTCGATTTAGGTATATCCAAGCTGTTTCATTTTAACCCAAAGCGAACATATTGATAATTTGACGTAGTGTGGGTGCGTTTGTGGCGCGCGTTTAAAAACCAAACGAGATATAAGGTTTATATTTTGTGAGCAAATTTACGAGTATGTTATCTACCCATCTACCAATTTTCATGTACTTACTAAAATAAATCGTCGATTTAGATATATCCAAGCTGTTTCATGTCAACCCAAACCGAACATATTGATAATTTGACGTATAGTGTGGGTGCGTGAATGGCGTGCGTTTGAAAACCAAACAAGATATAAGGTTTATTTTTTGGAAGAAAATTTATAAATGTGTTATCCACCCATCTACCAATTTTCATGTACTTACTATAAGAAATCGTCGATTTAGGTATATCCAATCTGTTTCATTTCAACTCAAAGAGAAAATACTGATAATATGACGTAGAGTGGGTGCGTTCGTGGCGCGCGTTTGAAAACCAAACGGGATATAAGGTTTATTTTTTGGGAGCAATTTTACAAATGTGTTATCCACCCATCTACCGATTTTCATGACTATTTACTATAACAATTATCGGTCGCACACATTTAGGTCACTATCTAAGCTCGTTTCATTTTATTACCCAAAGCGAACATATCTGATAATTGTGTTACGTAGTGTGGTGTGCGTTTGTGGCGCGCGTATTAAAAACCATAACGAGATATAAGGTTTATATTTTGTGAGCAAATTTACGAGTCATGTAATCTACCCATTTACGCAATTTTCATCTACTAGAATATAAGAAATCGTGCGATTTAGGTATATCCAAGCTGTTTCATGTCAACCCAAAGCGAACATATTGATAATTTGACGTGGTGTGGGTGCGTTCATGGCGCGCGTTTGAAAACCAAACAAGATATAAGGTTTATTTTTTGGGACCAAATTTATAAATGTGTTATCCACCCATCTACCGATTTTTATGTACTTACTATAACAAATCGTCGATTTAGGTATATCCAATCTGTTTCATTTCATTCCAAAGCGAACATATTGATAATTTGACGTAGTGTAGGTGCGTTTGTGGCGCGCGTTTAAAAACCAAACGAGATATAAGGTTTATATTTTGTGAGCAAATTTACGAGTATGTAATCTACCCATCTACCAATTTTCATCTACTAACTATAAGAAATCGTCGATTTAGGTATATCCAAGCTGTTTCATTATAACCCAAAGCGAACATATTGATAATTTGAGGTAGTGTGGGTGCGTTTGTGGCGCGCGTTTAAAAACCAAACGAGATATAAGGTTTATATTTTGTGAGCAAATTTACGAGTATGTTATCTACCCATCTACCAATTTTTATCTACAAACTAAAAGAAATCGTCGATTTAGGTATATCCAAGCTGTATCATGTCAACCCAAAGCGAACATATTGATAATTTGACGTGGTGTGGGTGCGTTCATGGCGCGCGTTTGAAAACCAAACAAGATATAAGGTTTATTTTTTGGGACCAAATTTATAAATGTGTTATCCACACATCTACCGATTTTTATATACTTACTATAACAAATCGTCGATTTAGGTATGTCCAAGCTGTTTCATTTCAATCCAAAGCGAACATATTGATAATTTGACGTAGTATAGGTGCGTTTGTGGCGCGCGTTTAAAAACCAAACGAGATATAAGGTTTATATTTTGTGAGCAAATTTACGAGTATGTAATCTACCAATTTTCATCTACTAACTATAAGAAATCGTCGATTTAGGTATATCCAAGCTGTTTCACGTCAACCCAAACCGAACATATTGATAATTTGACGTATAGTGTGGGTGCGTTCATGGCGCGCGTTTGAAAACCAAAAAAGATATAAGGTTTATTTTTTGGGAGCAAATTTATAAATGTGTTATTTACCCATCTACCAATTTTCATGTACTTACTATAACAAATCGTCGATTTAGCTATATCCAATCTGTTTCATTTCAACCCAAAGCGAACATATTGATAATTTGACGTAGTGTGGGTGAGTGAATGGCGCGCGTTTGAAAACCAAACGAGATATAAGGTTTATTTTTTGGGAGCAAGTTTATAAATGTGTTATTCACCCATCTACCTATTTCCAAGTACTTACTATAACAAATCGTATATTTAGCTATATCCAAGCTGTTTCATTTCAACCCAAACCGAACATATTGATAATTTGACGTATAGTGTTGGTGCGTTCATGGCGTGCGTTTGAAAACCAAACAAGATATAAGGTTTATTTTTGGGAGTGAATTTATAATTGTGTTATCCACCTATCTACCAATTTTCATGTACTTACTACAATAAATCGTCGATTTAGGTATATCCAAGCTGTTTCATGTCAACCCAAACCAAACATATTGGTAATTTGACGTATAGTGTGGGTGCGTTTGTGGCGTGCGTTTAAAAACCAAACAAGCTATAAGGTTTATTTTTTGGGAGCAAATTTATAAATGTGTTATCCATCCATCTACCTATTTTCATGTACTTACTATAACAAATCGTCGATTTAGGTATATCCAAGCTGTTTCATTTCAACCCAAACCGAACATATTGATAATTTGACGTGGTGTGGGTGCGTGAATGGCGCGCGTTTGAAAACCAAACAAGAATAAGGTTTATTTTTTGAGAACAAATTTAATGTCAATCTAAGCTAAACTCATTTTTATGACTAGCTGTTTTAATGTTGATCGGTTGCACACATTTATATCACTCTTTAATTAAATTTCTTTCTATTACCGCCCGTGAAAAGTTCTAATCAATGTGTTATTTACAATATTGTAGGTTAATACATTTAGTATTTATTTAAATAAAAAAAAATCTTAGTATAACAAGGCCCAACCACATTTATTAACTGCACGCGCAATATCTTTGACTCGAAATTGTTGTGGTATGTGAGAGTTGGAAAAGCTAACCTTTTTCTTTAAGTACATTAAGCAATCGTGGCCTAAGCGTTTATGTAAACATTTTTGGCCCTGGTGCACCAGTAGGAGACGCGCTTATCTTTTTGAGGACTCGTGCGAACGCGGTCAGCTCACGATAATAATAACGGAGAATAAACTGTTATTTCTTTAATATAAATCGTGAGGTCTCTAACAATTCAAGCCAAAAAGTAAACCTTGTTTCTAAACTTCGGTGTGCACACCACACGCATGTCGCGCAACTAAAAGTTCCACATTTAAAAGATCCCTGATTTATTGTTGTTTACAAGAATTTGTTCTTCGAAATAATTAATCAGATCACCGCTGCTTAATGCGTAATTGGATCTATGCCCGTCCTAACTAAATTCATATAAATAAAACGCTATTTAATATTTTTTAAATAAATGGATCAAATACATTATCTTAGTATAAAAGGTTCAACTACATTTATTAACTGCACACGCAATCTTTTTCAACCGAAAATTGTTGTGGTATTGCGTCAGCTAAATTACTCATATAATCATAAAACTTGAAAAAGTGTTAACCCAAAATTCACTTAAAAAACACAATTTTTGTTTCTAGAAACGAAAATTTTGTTTCCAGAAACGAAAATTTTAGCCGAGAAACAAAAATTTCGTTTCCAGAAACGAAAATTTTGTTTCTAGGAGCGATAACGAAAATTTTCGTTTTTATTTTATTTTTGCGATATTTTGTTTATTAATATATACCTGACATTTTTCTCTTATGTTAATCTAAATAAAATCTTTATTTATGGCTAGTTGTTTTAATTTTTATCGGTTGCACACATTTAAATCACTCTTTAATCCCGTTTGTTTCTATTGCCGCCCGTGAAAAGTACTAACCAGTGTGGTATTTTCAGTGCTGTGGGTTTATACCTTAATTTTTATTAAATTGTTTAAAAAAACAATATCTTAGCATAAAAGGTCCAACTACATTTATTAACTGGACACGCAATCTCTTTCACTCGAAATTGTTGTGGTATTGCGTCAGCTTAACGAATCATATAATCATAGAACTTTGGAAAATGAAAACCCTAAATTCATTTGTGAAACACAATTTTTGTTTCTAGAAACGAAAATTTTAGCCGAGAAACGAAAATTTTATTTCCATAAGCGAAAACTTTGTTTCCAGAAACGAAAATTTTGTTTCTAGAAGCGATAATAAAAAGTTTCGTTTTTATGTTATTTTACGACAGTTTGTTCATGTATATTTACCAGACACTTCAGTCTAATGTTATTCTAAATTAAAATCATCATTTATGGGTAGTTGTTTAAATGTTTAACGGTTGCACACATTTAAATCACTCTTTAATACCATTTGTTTCTATTACCGCCCGTAAAAATTACTAACCAATGTAGTATTTTCAATGTTGTATGTTTATGCATTTATGTTTCATTTAAATAAACAGAACAAATACATTATCTTAGTTTGAAAGTTCCAACTACATTTATTAACTGAACACGCAATTCTTTTACTCGAAATTAGTGTGGTATTGCGTCAGCTAAACGAATCATATAATCATAGAAGTTTGGGAAATGCTAACCCTAAATTCCTTAAGGAAACAAAATTTTTGTTTCTAGAAACGAAAATTTTAGCCGAGAAACGAAAATTTCGTTTCCAGAAACGAAAATTTTGTTTCTAGGAGCGATAACGAAAATTTTCGTTTTTATGTTAGTTCTGCGGAATTTTGTTTATTAATGTATACCTGACACTTTTCTCTTATGTTAATCTAAATAAAATCTTTATTTATGGCTAGTTGTTTTAATTTTTATCGGTTGCACACATTTAAATCACTCTTTAGTCCCGTTTGTTTCTATTGCCGCCCGTGAAAAGTACTAACCAGTGTGCTATTTTCAGTGCTGTGGGTTTATACCTTAATTTTTAATAAATTGTTAAAAAAACAATATCTTAGCATAAAAGGTCCAACTACATTTATTAACTGAACACGCAATTCTTTTAGTCGAAATTAGTGTGATATTGCGTCAGCTAAACTAATCATATAATCATAGAACTTTGGGAAATGCTAACCCTAAATTCCTTTAGGAAACAAAATTTTTGTTTCTAGAAACGAAAATTTTAGAAAGAAACGAAAATTTTGTTTCTAGGAGCGATAACAAAAAAAAATTCGTTTTTATGTTATTTTACGACAGTTTGTTCATTTATATTTACCTGTCACTTATCTCTAAACTTAATCTAAATTATTTAATATTTATGGGTAATTGTATTCCTATTTATCGATTGTATACATTTAAATCACTCTATAATGCCATTTGTTTCTTTTACCGCCCTTGAAAAATACTAATCAGTGTGTTATTTTCAATATGGTAGGCTAATACATTATTTATTTTTAAATGAATATAACAAATACAGTATTGTGCATGTGCTTAAGCTGTATTTAACTTCTTTTCATTGACCGGTATATTTATTTTAACCAAGAGTTTTTTTAGAAACGATTATTTTGTTTTCAGAAATAAATTTTCCGAGGTATCGCATTTTGTGCTCACTGTCATCATCTAGTGGTAGAAACGAAATAAAGAAACAAAATTTATGTTTCTAAAAA
This sequence comes from Ciona savignyi, assembly GCA_000149265.1. Lineage (NCBI taxonomy): Eukaryota > Metazoa > Chordata > Ascidiacea > Phlebobranchia > Cionidae > Ciona > Ciona savignyi. The sequence continues at coordinate 25,794 of CH002788.1, forward strand.
AAAAAATTTGTTTCCAGAAACAAAAATCGCAAATTAGAAACGAAAATCGGCTTTTAGAAACGAAATCAGAAACGAAATTTTGTAAATGCATGCAAAAGGATAGGCGCTACCGTTCCCGTATACCTCTATACAACTTTTTCACATATGTTAATGT